>PVKN010024038.1:0-14588 GCA_004027915.1 Capromys pilorides
AAAAAATCCAAATACAGAATTCCAACTGGAAGAGTTTAAAGGATGGGGATTTGTGGAGGCGCTGAGCTTGACAACATGGGGGGCGGGGGGGAGCTGGTGTCTCCGAGTACAGATTGTGCCCTGACTCGCAGGTGGAATTAAAAGAAGTGTGGACAGGGCCTCCGGGATGTGTTCCTCTTTTCTCTCTCCAGAAGGGTTCTTGTTCCTCTTCTGTCAGAACCAGGCTCTGTGGAGACCCTGAACTGCAGAGCCGGCCAGGAAAACAGGCATCTGTCATTTCTGGTTCCCATTGTGTGGAGCAGGCACGCCAGCCTGCAAGTACACGGAGTGGGTGGCTGCTGGGTAGGACAGGAACAAGACCTGCTGCAAGTGCAGATGAATAGGACCTGGGGTAATCTTCAGCTGATCATTTCTAGGGAAACAAGATGACACGTGACCGTGTTCTTCCGGATTCTGATTGGTCCTGCCCAGGCCTTTGGACCTGAGGCCAATCATCGTGTCCGGTTTGGAAAGCGCGCTTTGGCCCGCCCCTGCTGTCCTGACGCCTCCCTGCCCATCTGGCTTGTGATTGGCTCACAGGCCTCCAGGCCATCGTGCCTGTTGCTGGTACGGTGAGTCTAAAGTGGAATTTTTAGAATACGGTGTTTAAATTTTTAAAACGTATTATAGGAGGAACAGCAAGATAGCTCAGCGGTCTAAAGCGCCTGCTTAGGCAAGCTTAGGCAAGCTTAGGCAAGCGCAGGGACTGCGGTTCAATCCCCGGCACCACATGCTGCGCCAGCCCCACCCCCAGGGCCACACATACAAAAAGGTATTACAGGAAAGGACATTACCATTCTCTTAACATCCCCCCACCCTGGGTTTGGACACACTTATCCCAACATTCTTGTCACTTTCTGAAACAGTTCTCAAACTCACAGCTGCCCTGACATCCTGAGTGGATTCGAAACGTTTCCCTTGGAGGCATGTGTGGTGGCGCACGCCTGTAATCCCAGCACTCAGGAGGTTGAGGCAGGAAGATCGTTGTGAGTTCAAGACCTGCCTGGGCAACAAAGTGAGCCTCAGACCAACCTGAGCTGCATAGCGAGAGCCTGTCTCAAACAACAACGAAGTATCCCTTTCACGGTCACTTTGTTGAGGACAAGCCAGAAGTTCCCGGGTGTCAGATCTGGTGGCCCCGGTGGATGAGGACACAGCGTCCTGTTTTTACGAGCCCGCCTTTCTGCCAGGCAGCGCTCAGCAGCCACGCTGACTGTATTTTTTACTGTACAATGTAAAGACGCTCAGGAAAGAGGAGTCCAGAAGTGCTTCAGAAAGCAGCTAGGACAGAGATGGGTGTTCAAAGTGAGCAGGGGGATTTTTGAAGGTCTTTTACTGCTGTACGTTAAAACAAATTTAAGCTAGCATTGTACCTTATGTGTTTGGCGCAGGGTCTCACTACGCAGCCCAGACTCGTAGTGATCCTCCATTTTTCAGCCTCCCTAGAGCTGAGATTACAGGCGTGTGCTATCAGGCCCGGCTCAGCACACCCAGGAGCAGGACCAGTGCACCATGCAGTGCCAGGGATCAAACCCCGGTCCCTGTGCTTGCCTAAACAGACGCTCAGTCTGCTGAGCTACCTTGTTGGCCCACGACTATATCTTCTGAATCGGCCCTGTATATCTTGAAGGCGAAACATTCTTTGGGACTCTTTTTTTTCCAGGACTAGGGTTTGAACCCACGACCTTGTACTTGCCAGGCAGGCTCTTGTGCCACGGAGCTATCTCCTCAGCCCTGAAGGCAGAACATTCTTTAGTCAGGAACACAGGCAAACCTTCATCATGGTCCCAGCAGAACTGCAAAGCAGTGGGCAAGGGCTGTAGGCGTCCAGGATGGCCCACCCTTGGGTTCCCAGCATTGCCACACCCACAGTCTCATGTGCAGCACCCCATCAGGCCTCCCACCCCGGAGGTGCTACAGCCACTGTGCGCTTGGACTGCCGTGAAAAATGACCGCGCTCTGTCTGGCTTGGAAGAAGAGAAATTCATTCTGTCTGGGCTGGGAAAGGCGGAAGTCTGCAGCCCAGGCGTGGCCGGCGTGGGCGGGAAGCATTCGTCTGTTCTCTCCGTTCTCGCTGGCTGCCGGCAGCCCTGGCTGACGCTGCTCTCCGCAGCTGGTCCCTGCGCTCTCATCTCAGCCTCCTGGGTGTGCCTCAGGCCCTCTCTGCCTCCACTTTAGGGGGACAAGTGTCTCAGTCCAGGGCGACGTCACTTAGCCATCCTTCACCCAAATGCATCTGCAAAGACCCAAAACCTCACCCTGGCAAGCTGGGTGGGCACTGCGTGGAAGGGAACATCGCACCACAGCCACCGGCAGAGACATGGGACCCGCAAGCCCACTCATAAGGCTTCGCCCACCAAAATGCAGACACAAATGTTGCAAAACCCCGGGCTGGAGATCTGGGAATCACTCACAAGGCCATGACAGGGGAGGGGCAAGCCACGGGCAGGACACACCCCTGCCCATGTTGGGGGGCTGTAGACAAACCTCAGAACCAAGAGGGGCCAGCCTGGACTGAGATGTGGTACCAGCCTCCCATTCAGGTGACTCTGAGGACAAGGAGTTACTCAGAAGTGGAAGATCAATGGGTGCCCGGGGCAGTATCGTGGTGGGTGGGGCTGGGGGACTGCCTAGGAGCCGCACCAGGGGACAGTCTGAGATGCTGCCTCAGGCCCCTGCGGTGACTGTGGTCGCCACTGTGCGCATCTGTCAAAATACATTAGCTGGCACACGTCAGCATGTGCTCTCCATTATGGGCCATACTGGGACTGGAAGCAGGCTGAAGCGGGAGAGTTGCTGGGAGTTCAAGGCAGTCCTGAATGACGGAGTGAGATCCTGTCTCAAAACAAAAAGAAAACCAACGGGGTGTTCTCCACCGAGCTGCTTCCCCAGCCCTTTTTACTTATTTTATCTTCTTATTTGGAGCTAGGGTTTCACAAAGTTGTCCGAGTGGAATTCAGACTCTTGGTTCTCCTGCCTCAGTCTCCCAGAGTGCTGGGACCCCACACATAGACAGTGGCCAAAATCCAAAACACTGATACTACCAAGTGCTGGTGAGGCTGTGGAGCCCCAGGAACGCTCCTCCCTGCCAGTGGGAGGGAGCGCCCGATCGCACAGCCACTGGAAAGACGGTTTCTCTCAAAACTAAGCATACCCTTACCATATGGTGCATAATCGTGCTCCTTGGTATTTACCCAAATGAGTTGAAAACTTATGTCCACATAAAAACCTGAATATGAATGTTCATCGCTGCTACAGTCATAATTGTCAAAACTTGGAAGCAACCAAGACGCCCTTCAGTAGGTGAAGAAGCTGCGATACGTGGGTAGAGGGAGTGACAGTGAGAGATGAGTGGCCGCGCCGGCGAAGATGGGTAGGGACCGACAGCGCCAGGGCGGCTGCGCGGGGAAAGGAACCAGCGATAGGACATTCTGGAACAGGAAAACTAGGGCGACAGTAAAGAACATAGGCGCTTGCCAAGGGCTTTCGAGGAGAGGAAGATGAATCAGGGGTGTCCAGAGCATTTTTAGGACAGAGAGACTGTTCCGTGTAACACTCTGGTTGTGGTCAGAATGACCTTGAAATGATGGGCACTGTTGGTAATATGAAAGGCTGAAAAAAATTTAAAAAAAGAAAGAAAGGCTGTGTGTTTGGGCGGAGGCAGCAAAGGAATAGGAAATCTGCATCTTCCTGTCAGTTTTGCTGCGAACCTAAAATATCTTTAAAAATAGTGTTGGCATTAGCGGTTTGAAAGTGCGAGTATGCCATAGAATGTTAAACAAGAAAAGGGAATCTTAGCTAAACTTTTTAGCTGCTGATTGACATACCAGTCCTGGCAATTAGCTGGAGCAAATGTACCCCATTAATGCAAGATGTTCAGAATGAGCAAAATTGGAGAGGCAGTCTGGAGGTGGGTATGGGACTCTCTGTGCCTTCACTCAATTTTTTTTTTCTGCAAATCGAAAATTGCTTTTGAAAAAAGAAGTCAATTAATGAAAAAGAAAGGCAGCGGTACCAGACGTCGGACAAAATAACAAGTGTCCAAGCTCCACGAGGCGTCCACTTTAATAATAGCTGGCACGTTTCCGCATGCCTAGGAAGATGAGAAGAGATGCCCTTTGCACGTTTAAGTGTTTGAGAACACAATCATAATTCTTGCACACACAAATTTCAAGCCTCCTTTATGGCTGCTATTGCAGGGGAAGAGCAAACCAATCGTGAGTGGATCGCGAGTGCCGTCACCAGTCACCAAGTTTCCCAAGGGCTCCCGCTCTGTGGCGCCCTCTGGCGGGGGAAAAAGGATCTTGCGTAGAAGACAGCCAATTCATTCAGCTGACTCCGACCAAATTCCCCTGTTATGGCCAACACCCTTCACGCCCCCTGGCGACTCAAGTCACTTCCCATCTGCACGTTCCAATTGCTGTGGAAGAAACTCGGCTGGGAGAGGGAAAAAAAGCCAAGAGGAAGGGAAGATCCAAATTCCTTGGCATCCAATCAGATGCAGGCATTAACACGACAGCTATCCAATCAGAGGGGCGCAGGTATCCAACGAGATAGGGCAGAGTTGCCATGACGACATGAGTTTCTATAAGATTTCCAGAGTCTCGGAGCTCGTCCGCTGACCACCGCCTGGCGCTTGGCAACGCTTGGCCACCTATTCCAGCTGGGGTTTGCCTGTTAAAGGCACCCAATAAGACTAGGGCAAGCCCCCATGACGTCACTAATTGCCAAGCCGCTCTGCGCAGAGTGTGAATTCGCGCGTGAATTCTCGTGATCTCCCCCGAAGCCGTTTTATCTTTTCTGGAGTGGAGCTTGGTGCTCATGTGCTCAGGCATCTTTACATATTTATTTGCATTTGAGGTAGAAAGGGCGGGAAAGTGTTTCAGGAAGATTGTGAGGCGAGAAACAAAATGAGGACGTTAAGACTGGATGATAGGGGTTGGGGAGATAGATCCGCGGCACAAGTGCCTGCTGGGCAAGTGTAAGGTCGTGAGATCAAACCCCTCCCGCAAAAAAAAAAAAAAAAAAAGATTGAATGCTAGATTGCTGGGCCTCGAGGTGGACCCTTCTGTCCCAGAAAATGCTTGGAGAGAATGTGGCTCCTTACAGAGTTCTGAGGAACAAAACTCCAGAAAGATAGACTTCCATGGGGCCGGCGAGATAGCTCAGCCGTCTAAAGCGCCCGCTTAGGCAACCGCAGGGACCGCACCACATGCTGCGCCAGCCCCACCCTCAGGTCAGTCTGAGCCAGCCGTAACATAAATAAGTAAATAAAGTTTAAAAAAAAAAAAAAAAAGATAAACATCCAGCAGCCGACTGAGAGAACAGCTGCACGGGAGAGGGGACCTCCACACACGTCTCACAGGAGAGAACACAACGCGGAAACAAGGGCAGCCACAGGGAAGACGAGGCCGGAAGTGACCGGAAGCCCAGGATGAGAGCAGAGGCGGGGCGAAGCTGCAATGGAGTCGTGGAGACGAAGGGGACAGAACTAGAGCCACAGTCACCGTGGGAGACTCAACACGGAGGGCACTGGGGCAGGGTGGGGAGGTGGCGAGTAGCACCAGGGCCACAGCACGGTGTTGGCAGTGGAGCCGAGCTGGAGGAAGAGGACGAAGCCAGACAAAGGAGGACATAACAAGACTGGGGATCAGATAGAGGCGAAGGCTGAGATGCGAGAGGTGGCGAGGACGGTGGTACAGAGAGAAGTGTCAGCATACCCAGGGCAGTGACAAGGGGACAAAGGGGAGGCGATAAGGGGCAGCAGTGACAGACGTAGAGAGGAAGGTAGCAGCGTGGTGCATGGCAGAGACAGGAGGATCAAAAGCGGAGCGAGAGGGGAGCGTGATGCCGGCGACAAGCAGAGAGCATGGATTCAGACTGGAGGAGACAGAGGACTCAGAGGCCACAGATTGCAGAGGGAGAGGAGAGCGCAGAGAGAGACCCAGGGGAGGGCCGTAGCACTGATAGTCCCTGGGTTCCGGTGCGGCAGCAGCGCACCTGATGACAGAGATGAAGAAACGGAGGCAGAGAGGAGGGCAACAGAGGGCTGAGCGGCCACGGCAATGAGTCACGATGGTGGCAGGGGAGGAGCTCGAGGCCGGCTTGGCAGAGGTGGCGGCTGGAAAGCCAGGAGCAGGGTGTAGGCAGAGGGAGAAACGGAGGGGCTTGCCTTGCATAGAGGAGTAGAGATGCAGGGAGAACCTGGCCAAGGACGAGGGGAAGGACGCTAGGGACCAGGTCACAGAGAATGAAGGCAACAGCGAGAGAGGAAAGGTGAGGCTCAGGGTCTCCTGAGACTTTTATGACTATTGTGTTCGACAGACCTAGGTGGCTGGGGACATGAACAGAGACCCAGTGAGAGGAAAAGGTGGGCACCAACCAAGGCCCATCCCCCACCCCGACAGCGCACCGGCGGCCAGCGGGGTTTGGAGAGTCGAGACCTTAATTTGAGACTGTGTTTTTCTTATTATTTATTCATTTGTTTTTCTGTATTTAGGACAGGGTCTGCTGGGTCTGCAGGGTCTCACTACATAGATCGTACTCGTAGTGATTCTCCTGCTTTCAGCCTCCCAAGTGGTGGGATTACAGGCATGTGCCACCACACCTAATCTCAGTTGCCATCTCAGCACGCCCCGGGGCAGGGCCAGCACGGCACACCAGGGCTGCTGCCCTCTGCCTAAGCAGGCATTTTAGTCAGCTGAGCTAACTGACCAGCCCTTGATTGTATTTTTCTAATTGTCTGTCTGTCTGTCTGTCTGTCTGTCTGTCTGTCTGTCTGTCTGTCTATCTGGTATAGGATCTCACTACATAGCTTGGACTCCTAATGATCCTCCTGTCTCAGCCTGACCAGTGCTGGGATTATAGGCGTGCACCGCCAGGCCCAGTTTCAGTGGCCAGCCTGGCATGGGGCTGGCATGGCATGCAGTACCGGAGAACCCAGGGGTGGGGGGGTCCTTGTGCCTGCCAGGCAGGTGCATAGACCACTGAGCCATCTCCCCAGCCTGAGAGTACACTTTGAAAGGTGTCCACTTAGGTTCTGGAGTTAGGATCACTTGAGTCCACTGTCTCCATAGCAGAAAAAGACATACAAAACAAAACCATTTTCGTTTTTTTATGTCTACTCATAGTTCTGTAAGATCGGATCTCGCTATGTCACTTAGGCTGGCCGTGACCTTGTGGTGATCATCCTGCCTCGGCCGCCCAAGTTCTGCCATTGTGGAACTGTGCCCGCACGCCCTGAACGTTCCTGGAACATTTGAACTTTTACTGTGATTCCTTCTTAGGTGATGAGAATAAACATTGCGCTCAGGGTCTGTTCAGGGTGAGGAGTCCACATTAAACTGGGCGAGCCAGGGAGGTGCCTCAGGGGACAGGGATCAAGACTAAGCAGGCCCCTGTTTGTAAAGTTGTAGCCAAGTATTCAAGAGGTCTAGAAGACCTCAAGTTGCTGATTTGATGTCTCAGACACTTTCTTTCTTTCCTTCCTTCCTTCCTTCCTTCCTTCTTTCTTTCTTTCTTTTTCTTTCTTTCTTTCTTTCTTTCTTTCTTTCTTTCTTTCTTTCTTTCCTGGTTGTACTGGGGATTGAACTCTGGAACTTACACTTGGCCAGGCAGCCACTTAAGCCTCTGAGCTAACTCACTAGCTCAGATTTTAAGTAGTGTTTCTAAGTTGCGGGCCTACACAAAATTTTCCCGGGTGAACAAAAACTTGTCTTAGTTATTTTTTTTTACTCGTTGCTGGGACAAATACCCGACACTCAAAATGAAGAAAGGAAAGGTTTATTTAGCTCACAGTTCCTGGAGGTTTCAGACCATATTCAGCTGACCCAAGGCTGAGTGGAACAGGGCAGAGAGCATCCAGTTCATGGTGGCGGAACAGCAACAATCTCGACAGAGGCAACTGACCAACCAGGGTGCAGAGAGCAACAGTAGAAGTCTGTCTCTCTGTCTCTCTTTATATTACATTCAGGCTCTCTGCCTCAGCCTATCCACCTTAGGCCACACCCATAATCCCAACAGTACTCAGACCCATAATCCCATCATTACTAAAACACATAATCCCAGTGGATCATGTGTCAAGTCTCAAATTCTAGAAGTCCCCGCCCCATGATTGCATGAGGCTTTGAGGGGACAACTAGACAGAAACCATAATAAACCTTGATTAAAGTCCTCAAATTATTCCCACAAACACGTTTCTTTTAAGCATCAGGTCGAAGAATAGCGGAACTGAAACACCCTGAAAACAAACCCACCAGTGTTTGTGGTGTGGAATTAGCAAGCACACGTGACAGAATGCTTCCCTTATGTGAAATCTAACATAGTCATGGGGGGGTAGGAACCAAGAAACTCTGAAAAAAGTACCTCGGTGCTTTGAACGTGACAATACTCCTACATAGTAAATGTCCGTGAATAGGGTCAAGAGTAAAACTAACAGCCGAATAGAGAAACTGTGAGTTGGAGCCTAGGTCCAAAGAACTGCTTGTGGGCCAGGGGTGGTGGCATATGCCCTCAGAAGAGTGAAGCGGAGGAATACTGCAAGTTCGAGGCCAGCCTGGGCGAGACCCTCGACATCAGCTGCCCAGAATGCTGAGGCAGGAAAATGTGAAGCTTGAGGCCAGCCTGGGCAATACAGCAATATCCTGTCTCCATTGAGAAAGATGGAAGAACAAAAAGAAAGAAAATGGGAGGGAGAAAGGAGGGGGACAGGAAAGGAAAGGCAGGGAAGGGAAAAGATGTCACGACGTCATGAAGAGAAGAGGAGGAGGACCTGGAAACGAAGCTATGGGACAAGGGTAATATAGAACAGAATGAGAGGGCTCCGTCTACCCTGTAGTTTTTTTTTCTCAGTCCCCCACACAGAGGAGAGACTGAGACTATAGCAACAGGAATAGTTAAAGAAAAATGGTGGCTTTCTCAAGTTTTCCAAACATGGGTGACATGGGCCCATTTTCAAGACCAGCAGCGCCCCTGGCAGCAGCCTCTCTCTCTCTCTTGCCGTTCTCTCGCTCCTCCTCCACCCACTGCCCAGCCCCAGTGCCTATGCCTTCCTTGGGCTCAGCTGCATCATTCCGTGGACCGCCTTGGTCCCAGTGGCCAAGGGTCCTGGGGGGGATCGCGGGGGCGGAGATGCTGCGAGCCACCCAGACGACGGTCACCACGCAGACTTCCGGTGTCCAGGCAGGACTGGGGGAGCAGCTCTGGGAACGGAAGGGAGGAGAATTCATGTTTACTTCAATCCACGCTAGGTGTCAACCACTACACTTCAAACTTGACACGCATTGCAATTTAGTTCTTCCTACAACCTTGATAAATACAAGTGAGTGTGTTCATTTTACGCTTGAGCAAACAACTTTTTTTTTTTTAAATGTATTGGGTACACAGTTTCACTATGCAGCTCAGACTCCTAATAATCCTCCTGGTTTTAGCCTCCCCAGCTCTGGGATTGCTGGCTCAAGCCACCAGGCCCAGTCTCCGTGGCCAGCTCAGTGCGCCTGGGGATGGGGCCAAGGGTGTCACTGGGTGCCAGGGATGGAACCCCAGTTCCTGAGCTTGCCTAAGCAGGCACTTGGTCTGCAGAGCTATCTTGCCGACCCTTGCAAACAGCTTTAGAGCGACAGATTTATGTGGTGGAACCGGTGGTGGTGGAGGTAGGATTTGCATTCGGGCCTCTCTGGTTCAAAAAGGCTTTGAAAGTAGAGCCTCATGTTCACAGTTGTGGCTCGGGTGTCTGTACGTTTGTGTGGCTTCCTGGCAGAGCACTGCTTCTCAGTTGTGGAAATATTGTCCTCGCGCCTTGCTGCCATGTCACACACACACACACACACAGGCGAGGTGCTCTGGAGGTTGAGGTGCCCGGATCACACACTGGGGCCTGCTTTGGGCAGTGCAGCCATTGATCTACTTCTCAGGGCATAAAGGCCTAGGGATGTAGCTCAGTGCAAAAGCTCTGAGTTCAAGGGGCAAGTAACAATAAATCAATAAATAATAAATAGTTACATAGAAGCTCAGCTTCCCTCTGGTCGCCTCTCACCATTTTTTTTTTTTTTTTTTTTTTTCTGAGACAGGGTCTCCCTCTGTAGTTTAGCCTGGCTTCGAACTCACTTTGTAGCCTAGCCTGTTCTCAAGCTCGTGCCGATCCTCCTGCCTCAGCCTCCCAAGTGCTGAGATTATAGGCATGCGCCACCAAAATTACAGGCATGCACCACCATGTCCGGCTAAACCTCACACCAATTTAGATCTCTTCCCTGGAAAATAAATTCTGTCACCAGTTTGTGGTAGATCTTTCCAGATCTTTGTCTAAAGGTATGCAGCGTGCCTGTGTGTGTGTGTGTGTGTGTGTGTGTGTGTGTGTGTGTGTAGTGCCCAGCACTTCCGTATGCTGTGTATGCATAGTACCACAGAGTAAATGAGTAGTTTTGTTTTGAGCAAGCCTGTGAGTGTGTCTTAACATAAACGGGATCCTACTGTAATACTGCTCTGCAGCTTGCTTTTTTAACTCCACAGCATGGCTTGGAAATCCATCCAAATTTATTTAACGAGCTCTGTCCCATGCCTTCCGAGAGCTCCGGTGGTTCCAGAACATGGCTGGCTTCTTTTCCGTTCCTGCATTGCTGGACACTGGGGCTATTCTTAGTTCCTCAGCTCTTGCCAACAGGGTTGCTGCGCTGTCTCCGGGGCTCGTGTATGTTTCCTTAAGAAGCACAGGCAGAATGGTCAGGCCAGAGTATTATTATTATTCTTTCTTTCTTTCTTTCTTTCTTTCTTTCTTTCTTTCTTTCTTTCTTTTCTTTGAGTCTCGTTATATAGTCCAGGCTGAACTTGAACTTGCAGCGATCTTCCTGGCTCGGCCTCCATGTGCTGGGATGACAGGGGTGTGCCCCACGCCCGGCCTCAGCTTCCCTGTCTAGATGCCCAGTGCAGGCCTCAAAGCCAAGCACCCAAGCTCAGTCCTCGCAGCTTCACGTTTATTTTGTGCACAAGTCTTTTCTGTCCCAACAGCCATTCTTTTTCTTTTTTCTTTTCTGTTCTTTTTTTTTTTTTTTTCATGTATTAGTACAGAGTCTACACAGATTGAACACCTAGTGATCCTCCTGTCTCAGCCTCCCAAGCTCTGGGATTACAGATGCAGGCCACAATGCCCAGTCTCAGCCGCTGTCTCAGCGTGCCCCAGGGTCCGGGCTGGGCTGGCACTACACACCTCCCAACAGCCATTCTCTTAACTGTAGAACAAGATAAATAAAATCTGTCTTCCCCTCCCCCCCCCATGAAGCTGAAACTGTGTGTACGGTCTGCATGGAAAAACGAAGCACTGCTAATTTGACCCCCCCTTTTTTTTTTCCAGAACGAGGGATCGAATTCAGGACCTTGCATTCAGCACTGGTATGGCTGGTCGCGGCCCACACGGTCATCACCCACTTGTTGCCATGGCGCGGGCCTCTTATCCCAGTGCTTGCCAGGCTGAGGCAGAAGGACCACTGAGAGTATGAGGCCGCAGAGTAAGTTCAAGACCAGCCTGGGCTCCATAGAAAGACCTTGCCTCCAAACAAACAAAGAGGGGCTGGGGAGATAGCTCCATGGCGCAAGTGCCTGCCTGGCAAGTGCAAAGTCGTGAGTTCAAACCCTCGTCCAGCGAAACAAACAAAGAGAGGGGACATGTCTGTCAATAAGGTTGGCTCATGTCTAGAACCCCTGGCCCTGACCGACCTTCTAGTCTTCTCTCTTTCCCAGGGCCCTCATAAAGACCTGCAACTCCCCGAACAATTTGGAGTCACCAGGGTTCGATTCCTAGCATGCCATGCAGGCCTCGCCTGGGACTGAGACTGGGTGTGGCTGTGGGCACCTGTAATCCCAGCATTTAGGAGACTGAAAACAGGAAGATCACTAGAAGTCCAATCTGTGTAGTGAGACCCTGTAGACCCTCTATTATCTATCTATCTATCTATCTATCTATCTATCTATCTATCTATTCATTTGTCTTTTTGAGACAGGGTCTGACTATGCAGTTCAGGCTGGCCTTGAGCTCACTTTTCTAGCCCAGGCTGATCTTGAAGTTGCACGGATCCTCCTGCCTCAGCCTCTCGAGTGCTGGGATTATAGACATGCGCCACCACGCCCAGCGACCCTGTACTAAATACTTAAATTAAAAAAAAAAAAAAACAAGTAGGAAAGAGAAAAGTAGGGAAAAGAAAGAAATCTGTCCTCTCACCTTCCTAGTGACATCGCAACATTGTGGCACATTTCTCCTCAGTCTTTTGTTTTTTAGTTTTTAAATTCGATTGATTGATTGATTGATTGACTGATTGATTGATTTGGTACAGGGTGCTATGCAGCTCAGACTCGTAGGGATCCTCCTGTTTTGAGCTCCCCAGCACTGGGATTCCACCACACCTGGACTCTGTTGCCCTCTGAGCAGAGCTGGTGCTCCATGCGGTGCCTGGGATCAAGCCGAGGTCCCTGTGCTTGCTTAATCAGGTGCTTAGTCCCCTGAGCTATCTCGCCAGCCCTCCCCCCCAAAAAAACTATTCTAAATGACGTCATGATGGGCCTCTGTGTGTAGGTCTCTGACTTTTGGTGGATTCTGGGGATGAAGCTAGATGCATTCAAAGGCACAGGTATTTTTCTTGTATTTGACATCTACCCAATGGCTTTCTAGAAGGGGTAGTAATTTACCTTCAGTTCGGCCAACAATGTAGCAGCATGCCTGCGGGGCTTGCTGGGGCTTGCTACACTCCCACTGGTGCCACTCAACAGACTCTTAGAGAATTAGTTACTAGCTGAAGGGGCGAAAGAAAGAATCACGGAGCAGCTTTAATGCTGTGCCCTTAGGCTTCATAAGAAGGAACGAATCGGGGGAGGGGGACAGGAACCAAGGCACTTCTGCTTCTGAGTAGGAGCTTGGCTGGTGATCCACGAATTCAACTCGAGCGGGCCTGTTAAGGACCTCATCAGGTAGACAAAAACACAGACACAGAGATGTACAGCATGCACTCATTGGAAGTGGACAAGTTTGCTAACAGTTTAAAGGTCATTAAATGTCGGCAGTTGTCATAGTATGTGTGATCTTGGGGGTGCTGCTTTACCTGCACCCTGTCTTTTCTTTTCCTTTTTTTTTTCTTTTGTATTTTAAGGAAGGGTCTACAGGGTGTGCAGGGTCTCACTACTAGATTGGACTCGTAGTGATCCGCCTGTTTACAGCCTCCCAAGCGCTGGGATTACAGGCATGTGGGGCCAGCATGGCAGGCCCGGGGATTGAACCCCTGACCCCTGCACCTTCTTGCAGGAGCTTTAATCTGCTGAGCCATTTGGCCGGCCCTCCTGTCTTCACTTCTGATCACTCCAGACTGCTTATTAATAATTCACTCACTTGGTCACCTCAGATTTGGGGGAAGCTCTGTGCTGGCTACTAAGGGTACCCAGATGGACAAAAAACACCCCATTTTAATGAGGCCTCCAAACCACCCTCAGGACATTCAGAATGGAATCTTCTTTCCTTCTTTTCTCTCCCCTTCCTGCTTCACTCCCCACTTGATTAATAGCACCCGTTCTTTGGTTTCAGCGTGCGTATTTTGATCACATCCACCCCCCTTCTTACCCTCCTCACACCTCCTCTCTTTGCTCTTCAGAATCCAGCTGTGACATCTGGTCAATCCGTCTAGATTTGTCCTTGGTAGACTGAGTAGTGGGTCTCTCTGCCCTCTGTGGAGCTGGTAGGGAAGCCAGGGGGCAGTCCCAGGTAACCAGGGGCTGGTCTGGATCCTCCCAACCACTGGGAACCATCCTGGGGCCTGCCCTGGGGCTGTTGGTGACGACCATGGCGCGCCCGGGCCACTGTCCCTGTGGTTGCCAGGCAGTCCTCGCTCTGCACGGGTCCAGAGCCGTCCTGTGTCACTGCGGCCAGAGTGCTCCACCCTTAGCCAGATGGAAACAAACACTTCTGGAAATGCGAATGCCTAGGATTAGCTTTTTAAAATTTATGTCTCTTGGGCCAGCCAAATAACTCAATGGATTAAAGCACCTGCAAGCAGCAACAGGGGCCAGGGGTTCAATCCCTGAGCCTGCTGTGCAGGCCCCGCCCCTGGGGTGCACTATGAAAGCTATTGAGACTGGGCATGGTGGTGTGAGCCTGTAATCCCAGCTCTTGGGAGGCTGTAAATAGGTGGATCACTATGAGTCTGATGTAGTAATGAGACCCTGAACACCCTGTAGACCCTTTCCTAAAAAATACAAAAAATAAAAGTTTCCGCTTGCTATTTAACTGTAAATCACTTAGTGATCCTGTTATAGTAAAGAGTGCCAAGCTAGCAACATGTGCTTCTCACCCCACCCCAGGACTGGAGATTGGCCCCAGGGTCTTCCACACTGAGCTGCACCCCCAGATCTTTTTTACTTTTTGTCATTTTGAGACTCAATCACTGGCTAAACTGCTAGGGCTGGGCTAGAACTGGTGATTCTCCTGCCTCAGCCTCCCAGAGTGTGGGGATTACAGATGTGTGCTATCCATGCCTGGCCATGATTTGATTCCCTCCTTCAGCATTTCTGGGATGATC
>PVKN010024039.1:0-14574 GCA_004027915.1 Capromys pilorides
GAAAAACAAGAGATTAATGACCCAAGAGCCAAGTGAAAGAAGTGTTTCAGGAAAGACAGTGAGATCGGGGAATGGCAAATGCTGCTGAGGAATCCCATGGAGTGGTTCCTGGGAACCAATGGTTTCTGAGATTAAACACTGGGTAGCACAGCGCACAGTTCACTGTGTGACCCAGACCAAGGCTGTTATGCGAGGATTCAGGAATGGGAGCCAAGAGGAGAAACAGGCACAATAGATGATTTGTGGAGCATTCTACTGTGAAAAGAAGCAAGAAATGAGATGAAAAAAATAAAGGAAGGTATGAAGTCAACTTCTGGCAGCCAGAGAGGCTTGATCTGAGTAGAGATAGCTGATCTCCATCCAAACCACAAAGCTCCCTGAACTTCGCATCCTATGCATTAGGATTCAGGGCTCAACCTGTTGTCATCCTTGGGGACAGGGTGGAGCATCAGTGCCTACACAGTGCTAGCTCCCACACCTTCCAGTTCCCAACAAGCCTTTGAGAACTTCTGTATTGCCAAAGCTGACTTAAAATCTACTTGGAGGATGGTTCTGCTATAGCTGCTCCATCTAGAGCAGCCCTCATCCCTCATTACTCTGTGTGATCAAGAGAGGGAAATGCTTCTCAAAATACATGTGTAATTGATACAGTGAAGTAATGTAGGAGGGTTGCTATTGTGGGAGGAGAATAATTTTATGATCTCGTGGCTTTTCCTGACAGTCCAGCATGCAGGCAGACAGAAAAAGTGGAGCAGCAAATACAATAAGGATTGACAAAGCAAAGGACCAGCCTTAAAAATTTTCAGCAACTGTTTGTGAAAACATCTGGTGATTTCTCTTGCAGAGACTGGAAATAGGACACTAGAGCAGACACAGGAGTCAGGCACTCCTTATCTCCTAAACAATTGCTTATTACTCTGCTAGAGACTCTGTACACATTTTGTCACTTAATTTCTACCACAACCCAAATTCTATGCCCAAGGCATAATTATCCACATCTTACGGTTGTGGCTGGGTAGTGAAGGGTTGCCAGTAATAAGTCACATTTATTGAAAATGCTGAACATGAAGGTACTGGGCTAATGCATTGTGTTATTTCATTAATCCACACAGCAATTTGTCAGGTAAGTTCTATTGTCTCTATTTTGCAAATTATCAAATGGAGGCACAAAGAGGTGTGTCTAAGTTCAAACAGACGAGGAAGTTGCTTCAAGGTGATGTGGTAGACAGCAAAGTCTCCATGGCTCCTAAACAGCAAAGTTTGCATTTAAACTCAGAGAGCTCTGTCTCTAAAATTCTATGTCCTTTTGCTATGCCATGCTACCTCTCACCACTTGTCCTTGCCTGACTGTGTTTTCCCATATCAGCTGACTCTAAAAGGTGGAGACATGCTCAGACAGCATGTGAGTGACATCCCTGCCTCCTTCAGCCCTGCGCTCTATCTCTACCTCTGCTGGGGCTCCAGGAGTGAGTGGCAGGGGCCATCCCCAAGGGGCTGGACAGAGTTCACCCTCCCTGTGCAAGCCCTATGCCTCTGCAGTTGCCCTGTCTTAGCTCTAGTGGTTGTTCCCCAAACAAATCACAGAGACAGTTCTCCTAGACAAAATGTTTGCCATAAAGCTTTCCAGAGATTACCAAGCAGAATGAAGTTGACTTGGAACTGGGGGGAAATCCTCTGTTGAACCACTTCTTTATCTCCCTTCACCTCCTAGATTAGCTTCCTTATCTTAAAGCAAAGATAACAGTCCTAGTCTCTGAGATGTTTAGATGAGATTTAGCAAGGCCAGCCCCTAGCTCCATACCTGGAATGCTGATGGGCTCCACAATGTCAACCTCTTCCTCCTCTGCTTGTCTCTGTAGTGGGACTTGTTCTGTGTGTTTCATAAGACTGTTGGGAGTGTGAAGTGAAATCATTTGGCCTGGAAATTTTTAGGCACTGAGTAATTGTTTTAGTTACTATTTACTCATTGCTGGGACAAATACCCGACACTCAAAATGAAGGAAGGAAAGGTTTGTTTAGCTCACAATTAGTGGAAGTTTCAGTCCATATTTGGCTGGCCCAAGGCTGAGTGGAACAAGGCAGAGAGCATCCAGTTCAAGGAGGTGGAACAGCAACAATCACGACAGACGCAACCAACCAACCAGGGCAGCAGAGAGCAACAACAGCGAGTGTCTGTCTCTCTGTCTCTCTTTATATTACATTCAGGCTCTCTGCCTCAGCCCATCTGCCTTAGGCACATCCATAATCCCAGAAGTACTCAGACCCATAATCCCATCAGTACTAAAACACATAATCCCAGTGAGTCAAGTCTCAAACTCTAGAAGTCCCTGCCCCATGCTTGCATGAGGCTCTGGGGGAACAACTAGACATAAACCATAGCATTCCTCCTCTGGACCCCCAAAGTCTCATGTACATCTGTTCATGCAAGACATTTTAGTCCATCTGGAAGAGTTGCCAAAGTCCCAACAGTTTAGCATTGCTGAAAAGTCCAAGTCCCAAGTCTCCAAGATCCAAGGCAAACTCTTCACTGTGAGCCCCTGTGCAAAGCAAAAGTTAAACACATCCAGCATTCAAAAGCACAAGATAAACATCACCATTCCAAAAGTTGCAAACAACAGGGTAATACAAAACACTGGGACCAACACAAGCCCAAAATCAAGCAGGGCAAACATTAAATCCCATAGTTCGAACTGGAACATCCAAAGCAGCCTGAACTGAGTTGCAAGCTCCAAAGGCCTTACACGGCTCAGCTCCTACAGCACTCTTGGTGGTAGCTCCCATGGCTTTTCTGTTAAGCCGGCTTTGCTCCCTCTTTGCAATTTCCCTTAGATGATCCACATTTCTGGCTTTTCCAAACTTCTGGGGTTTCCACTGAATAGGCTTCTCACTCTCTGCTTCACACACTGCCCTCTCAGGGGCACACTGCCTGGCCTCCCAGGCCTTCTTCTGAAATTGAGGTGGAAGCCTACTTAACCTAACAACTCTTGCATGCTGAATGCACCTAAAACCAATGTCACATGGATGATGCCAAGGTCTGCTGCCAGCTGGAGCAGTAGCCAGGCTTCCTTCTCTCTCGGTTGTAGAGATGGAGTGCCTGGATTGATAAACACTCTGACCTTGATTCCAGGGAAAAATTCTCCATACCAGTGCCATTTTGGAACCTGGTTTGGCCACTGCCACCATTCTGGTACTTGGGTCTCTGCGGCTTTCTTCTCAAGGCAAAGCCTCTCTCCTTTGCAATTCTGCGACTGCAAAGGGTGGAGAGCTGCCACCTTTTGTGATGCCCTCAGGCCATCTTTTGGATTCTCTCATTGCTTCCCAGCAATGGAGATCCTTTCAGCTCCATCTTTGCAGTCCAAAGCTCTTCTGGTGCTTCCTTCCTGGCCAAACTCACAATATTTTAAGTCCTTCTGCTTGGCTCTTTGCTCTTGATTTTCAACATAAATCTGGCTAAAAGCCGCCAATAACAACCATGCCACCACCCCAATAGTTTGCTGCTTTGAAATATCTCTTGAAAGATTAATCAGTCCGCCATGCTTAATCTCAGTTTTAGGGAGCGTCTGGGCACAAGCAAAATTCCAACAGACTTTCAGCCAAGCCATAACACAAATTATCTGGAATCCAACCATCAATACTATCCTTTTTCCCAGCAGAAACCTCCCCAAGCTAGTCTTTACAGGCAGGCCTTCTGCAGTCTTCTGGTCTAAGCTCTGACCAGAATCTCCCCTACAGAACAGCCAAAGGTTTTCAAGCTCTTCACAAGTAGAAGACCTCTCCAAACCTTTCCTATCTCTTCCCATAAACCATTCCCAAAAACTTGTAATCCACATGGTCAGGTAAGTCACAGCAATGACCCCACTTCGCTGGTACAAAATCTGTTTTAATTACTATTTACTCGTTGCTGGGACAAATACCTGACACTCAAAATGAAGGAAGGAGAGATTTATTTAGCTCACAGTTACTGGAGGTTTCAGTCCATATTTGTCTGGATTCAAGGCAAAGAGGCACAATGCAGAAGCCAGCAGCTCATGGTGGTGGAACAGCAACAAAATGGTGACAGAGGTTGTTCTGTTGAACAAGCAGGGGAGCAGAGAGCAACAACAGCAAGTGTCTGTCTCTCTGTCTCTTTTTATATTACATTCAGGCTCTCTGCCTCAGCCTATCTGCCTTAGGCCACATCCATAATCCCAGAAGTACTCAGACTGATAATCCCATCAGTACTAAAACACATAATCCCAGTGGATCATGAGTCAAGTCTCAAACTCTAGAAGTCCCCACCCCATGATTGCATGAGGCTTTGGGGGGACAACTAGACATAAACCATAACGGTAATGCTAATTAAAATTGAATTCCCTAAAATACCTGTGATCATCACACAGTCTCAGCCTATACTGGGGGATCTGAGTGATTGGAAGGAGAGCCCATTCTCCTCGACATAGCCACCTAGCCTAGAAACATGGTCTTAGGTCCTGCCTGGGCACTGTTATCTTCATCACAGATGCTCCACAGGGGCCCTGGCACTGAAGGAGAACTAAACATGCCCAAGTGACCTTTCTAGAAAGCAAAACCAAACACATCACTCACACACACACACACACACACACACACACACACACATACACACAATAAAAACCCACCTGTGGCCCCAGGATCAAGTTCAAATCTGTGAACATACTTTACAAACCCTCCATCATCCAGCCTGTGTCCATTTCCAGCATCATTTCTGTCATTCTAAACTCCCTTAAGTTGCTTTCAAATCCTCAGGGGCTCAATTCATTCCTTGACCTCATACTTCCACAGCATCCCCAATGTCCCGATTCATGACACCCATCACATCAACTGCAGCATATTTCACAGCCATCCACATCACAAAATCATAAGCTGCCCGAGGGCAGAAGGGTCGAATCCATCCTTGCTTTGTTCTTTATTATATTCGCAACACCTAGCAAAGCCAGCACTAGTAATGATTGAATGTATTGCATTCACAAGCAGAAAAATACATTATTGCTTGAGCTGCCAATGCAAGTGAGTGAGAAATGTCATGCTGCTGAGCCTGGTGAACCAGGTTAGGGTGGTTTTTGGCCTCACTTTTGCAAGTTAAGCAGTTTTAACCCTACTGACTACCATAGTTTCCATCAGGCTTAGACTGTGGCTGTCTTTGGTGCCAGAGAATGTGCTATTGTGCAGGCATGAGGATTTGCTCTCCTTTCTATCTGTCTCTCTCATGATCACACACAAGCACACACATACACATACACATACACACACACACACATATATTCTCACACAGGCACATAAACACACCATGTATTCATTTATATGTATAAATTTAACATCTTCCGTCTCTATGCACGCATAGTGGGATACAAAGGCCAACTAATTTTACAAAATTCATTTAAATGTTTCCATCTTCTCCCCCAAATCACCTCTTTCTTATGGCCCTACTTTGCCCTCTTTCTTTTAGCCCTACCAATATCCCTCTCCTCTAACATTCGGAGGAACTCAGTGGTGTTCCAAAATTCACATACTACACTCAATCCCTTTGCTCAGCAAATCAAAAGTCCTGCAGTTCATAGGACTTTGGCTTTACAGAAGGCAGTTTAGCTATAATCTATTTTACTTAAGAATAATCCCAGGGGTCTCACTCAATCCCCAACCCAAGCCATTTGTCAAAGTAACTCTTACAAGTGCATCTATCATTCAGCCTAAGAATCTTCCATTCCAGCTGCTTAGAGGGTAACATGAAAGATAACACTTCCTCTTTCAAGTTACAGACTCACACATAAAGTCAAGGTGGGGTCCTCCTTCCCCTAGCATGTTGTAGTTGATGTGGTTTACAAAGGTCTGCACATTGGGGAAAAAAAAAGAAGTAAATTCATGCTTGGTGAGCACCTATGTTTACCCAGCCCATTGCTGATCATTTCTGACACCATCTTATTCTATCCTCACGGCATTATTTCTAGGTTTAGATAAAGAGACTGAAGGTCAGCAAGGGTAACTTGTCCGAGGGCATAACAGCCAGAACCAGGAGCTGAATCCATGTCTGCTGACTCCTGAGTCCAAACTGTTTCCACAATACCCAGATGTCTACTTTCAGTCAATGGAAATGCAGAGGCCATGCTGCAACAAGAGTCTTCAATGTGCACAAAAAACAAATCATACTTCAAAAGAGGAGAAAAGATTGTATTTATAAAGGTTTAGCATCTAATCAAGGGGTATATAATGACATGTTAAAGCAGGGCAGGACCTCAGATTATTTTATCTCACCCCCTCAAGATTTTTTTTTAAAATGCCTTACCAGGGCCAGCGAGATGGTTCAGTGGTCTAAAGCGCCTGCTTAGGAAAGCTCAGGCAACTGCAAGGACTGCGGTTCGATCCCCAGCATCACATGCTGCGCCAGCCCCCACCACCAGGGCAGGCTGAACCAGCCACAAAATAAGTAAAATAAAGAAACAAACAAGAACACAACAAGCAAACAAATAAATAAATAAAATTTAAAAAAAAAATGCCTTACCAATGGTTATACAATAAACTAGTACCAAGTCAGACTACATGTTAGACCTGATAATAGCCTTGCCAAGCTCTTTCAACTGCAATCCCATTTCTATTCTTAACATACATGTTGTTCTAATTGTGACTTGCATAAAAGCCCCACAGTCTTATCCAGAACTTGAAATCAAAATTGCCAGTGCTCTAACCAAGGGGCTCTTCTGTGGAGCCCTGCCCTCATCACCCAGTGACAGAAAGCCCCACTTGAACAGTCACACCTGTCACAGCCTCTGGCCTCTGCAGCAGCTGAAGTGCATAGCTGATGCCACAGGTCTAGGTCTCTGTCCACATTTTATTTCCAGACCCAGGTACAGCTCTTTTCTTTCCAAAGGAAGGGGCTGTAGTGTTTCTGTCCTGGCATTAGAATTTCCCCCATAGGATATGCGGGTGCAAGGCCACTCACAGACAGACTAGAGATGGAGTGAATACGCCTGGAGGCCAACTGTGGAGCCAGCCCAGGCCTCTCCGTCTCTGGTGCAGTGCAGTACTCACAAAAACCTAAGACCAAGTGCAGAAAAGCTATGTCTTTGGCTCAATATGTAAAAACTCTCCCACAATAAATTTAAGCAATTCCATTTGGGGCGCTCACAATTTCCTCCACTCAGACAAACTGCTTTTTATTTCAAATGTTCCTGAAGGAAATTGGCCAATTGCTTACTTCAACTGTCAAGGCCGTTATGCTGAGCTTGGCAGCAGGACACAAACACAACCTGGGGATTTCTTGAATTTGAGTCCTTGTAAAACTGGCCTCTAGAAAAGGGGTCCAGTCCAGAGGGTCTGCAGACACTGACCCCATATAAATGCTTTGAGCTCTTACAGACCAGAACAGAGGTGGCTTTGTTGAACTAGAAACCAGGAAACATAGCATCAAGATCAGGCTGACAGATTGACAATTACATCTTTAATCCAGGGGGACTAGACCACCAGCCAGCCTGGGATTGGCTTTAGCAGTCATACCAACTGACTAGAGGAAGTAAAGGGTAGCATCAGACACCAAGGGGCCTAAAGATGATAATGGCTGCTCTATTTATGGAGTATTTGTATATGCCAGGTGCTGTGCTGGGCATTTTACATGGAAAAGGCAGTAAATCCAGACTCCTTCCCCTGCTCTTTGGAACCGTGCCTGGTACATGGTAAGCACTTTACAAGGGTTAGCAACTGTCATTGATGGCATCATAGTTGTTAACAAGGGGCTCCCAGTGAATTCCCAAGCCAATCCTCACTGGCTTGGAACAGGCAACTTGGTCTTTTGTGTTTTCCCCACATCTAAGGAGCCCAGGCAGAGGCTCAGAAATGGCTCCTGGCCACCCTCCTACAGCAACAGAGGCGCTTCCTCCACGCTTGCTCCACAACGATAAAGGTGGCACCTGACACTTTCAGAGAAAGGGAAGTAAGAATTTACTTTTGATGGTGCAAACTGAGTTGTGATGAGGTACTCCTGACTCCAGCATTGCCATGACAACCCCTGGAAAGCATTCTTGGTTGGGAGCAGAGGCCCTCACAGCCTCTTTGTGCCTGCTGTGGGGCTGAATGGCTGTCTCAGGTTAGCAAAGTCTGGGAAGTCTTCTCTAGGCCGAGGAGAGGGGCATAAGCAGAGGCTTCGTGGATCACTCGCCCTTCACAAACTGGCACAGAAACCCTAAAAGCAAGAAGCAACTCTCCCAGTGATCTCTCATGAAACGTGCCTTGTTCCGGGCTTCTGGTATCACATCCCCAGCCCCTCAAAGAGTACCTGTTCCTCCCTCTGTCTCTCTGTCTCTTTCTGTCTCTCTCATCTCTCTTCTCTCTCTCTGTCTCTGTCTCTTTCTCTCTGTCTCTCTTGTCTCTCTTCTTTCTCTCTTCTTTCTCTCTTCTTTCTCTCTTCTCTCTCTCTCTCTCTCTCTCTCTCTCTGTCTCTGTCTCTGTCTGTCTGTCTCTCTCTCTCTCTTTCTCTCTCCTGCCAGCATCATTACCAACACTAGATCACAGTCACAAGAGTATGCTGAGCACCTCTTATTTCCCACACTTAGGCCTGACACTGGGAGTACAATGATTTTTTAAAGCAAAGCACCCCTCAGTTCCCTAGAAACCAGAATTGGAAGGTAAAAATCAACAGCAGAATCCATCAATGTCAGAGGCTGAGAAAAGAAAAGAGTAATTGAAAGGGGGAATGAGTTAATCCCGATGCCATAGAGACTTGGCAATACTGTCAGATAAGCAAATGATATGGAGGAAATCACATTCACAGAACTCTAAGAGAGAGAGAACTCTGCACTTAGAAAAGGACTTTGCTAAGGCAATTTTGGAATGAAGCTCCAACGCACATGCCTATTAGAAAATAATAAGGGCGTTACTGCCTTCTAAAGAGGCTTAGTCAGGTCAACTACAGCACTCTTATTTTTGCTAGTTTGGCTGAGAGCTGCACTCAGGAAAGAAAGGACTGAAATCACTCAGTCTGTCCTATTTCTCCTTCAAAGGAGCCTTTGCAGACTGCTTATGAGTTTGAATGCCATTTGCATTTAATCCTTATATTGTTTTGTAGGTGAAGAGTCTTGAGGAAAGTCCGATTCTTCTTCTGAATGAAAGGTTTTTGTTCGGTCCCTAGTTTTCATACTTTTTATGATTTGGGCTCAAGGTTAGATTGATGACCCAATCATAAAAGATCATGGGGAACTCATTCTTGCCAGCCTGGAGGGAGAGAGACTGCAGGCCAGAATGTGAAACAACTCTGTGTCTAAACCTACTGAAGATATAGTAAGCTTGCTGTGTTCATTAGTAGTGATCTCCCTGTCACCAGGAAGGTTCAGGTAGAAGCTAGGCACAACCTAGAGGAGAGTTTGTAAAGGGGAAATCAAGAGCCTTTGAAGGTCTTTCCAAGCCCTGACTCCTTGCCTCTGTGCTCTTACAGTCTCTCCACTTACGATGGCCTCCTCCTGCCAAAGTTTTCTGTGCCCTGAGCATTCAGAGGACCATTTCCTTGGTAGAAGATACTATGCCAACTAACAGCAGACATCCACTTATCTTCCGTCTCCCTGTGTATGATTCCTCCCCAATGGCAAGCAACACCTCCTTTGTTCTTTCTGCTCTATACACAACTAGGGTTAAATCCAAGCATGGAAATTTTATTTTTTTAAGAAAACTTATTAGCTGCAAGAAATAAGTTGTGAGTAAGCAGAAGAGGAAGATGCCCAGTAAGGATCACCCTAAGATTTTCCTAAAGAAGTAAGGAACCACTGAGAGGAGAGGGCTTTTGTGCCCCTGCCCTGGTAGCAAACACAGGCCCAATGCTAAGGAAAAAAGCCTGCCTGGCAGAGGGAAATTAAGAGTACAGTCTAGCTACCAGAAATCCAGCTACCAAGTCAAAAAAGAACCAAATTCATCAATGACACCCCTCCCTCCAGAATATATATAACTTCTCCCAAGTTAGTTAAATGTATTATCTCCTCCAACTTTCCTGATAGGGATTAGCATCAAATCTTTACAAAACAGATATTCTACTCACTTGTTTTAAGGGACTAGGCTGTCAAGAACCAGGAAGACAATATCCCACCTGAAGGCCGATCTTAGTGGAAAGAAACTCAAGGGACAGAATGGCAGCACAAAGCAATCACTAAAAAAGGAACTCCAGAGCTCCAGATGCAGATTCCCAGATGTCCAGTTAAGGAGTATGGGATCACAGACAGCTGGTGCATCTGCAAAGGCCATCTTACATCTGAACAGTTCCATAATGCAGTGGGGTAGACTTCAAGCAGCCATGTTTGAAATGTGACTCCACCCCATGGATCCTACTGACCAAGGTAAAGTAATCCTTTTGAACAGAAAGATGGGTCTGAGGAACTGAGAACCATGCTACAGCAGGGTTCTAGGACAAACAGGAGCACCAGCATCCTCTGAGAATATATTAGAAATGCAGTCCTTTTCGAAAATCCTGTACTATGTGTATTCTTGCTTGTTACTGTTTTCCTATCTTTGTTTCTACTATTTTTACTCTTTAAAATAAAGAAATGCAGTCCTTGCTGGAGGTTCAGCCCAGTTAATGCCATCTCTGTTAACTCATTCTAAGTCAGAGGAGCT
This sequence comes from Capromys pilorides, assembly GCA_004027915.1. Taxonomy (NCBI): domain Eukaryota; kingdom Metazoa; phylum Chordata; class Mammalia; order Rodentia; family Capromyidae; genus Capromys; species Capromys pilorides. Next base: position 10,603 of record PVKN010024039.1, read on the forward strand.
TGGCCCTATAGGAAAGGAAGTCTGTGAACTCCTACTGCAAAGTCCCTCCCTCAGTCAGACTGTTCAACTGCTCTTTTGAATTCTATGCGACACCCAAATATATTTCAATAAATCAAATATACTTTTCCTTAAGCTACTCCAAATTGGCTTCTATTACCTACAACCAAGAGACTCTTAACTAATACAGCCAGTTGAGCCTGAGATAACAGAAGGAGACAGCTCCATTTACAAGTTACACCACCACATCCCAACGGCAGCCCAGAAAGGAAGATCTGCTGCTTTGTCCACTTGCACTCCTCTGGGTGGAGCTGCCCCAAGCCCTCCACCACCCACCTACTTTGCTACTTTCGGTTCCTTAGATTTATCTGTTTCTTAACTTTTTGAAGTTGACTTTTTAAAAATTGATAAGTAGTAATTGTATATGTTTATGGACATAACATGTGATGTTTTGATATGCATACATATGTAACATGATCAAATCAGACCACTCAACATATGTATTCATCATGTCACATACTTACCATTTCTCTGTGATAACATTTAAAATCTACTCTTTTAGCTATTTTGAAATACACAATCCATTGTTATTAACCATAGTCATCATGCTATCTATAGGCCCCTTAATTTACTCTTCTTCAATGAAACTGATTCCCTTGGACTCATATTTCCCATTTTCCCTCACCCTTGATTTACCATCTCAGCCTAGAATCTAACAGGTTGATATAATATCTTGATTTTTCCCTTTAGACAACTCTGAAAGGTTCCTCCCAGCCTAGACCTCTGTTTCCCAAGATAGAAGCAGCCCCCACATGGCCCCAGTGATACATTCTTTTCCCTTTCCTTTGATGGAGCTGGAAGCTTCTCACAGAAGCACCCAGGATCACAGTTTAGTAAGAGGCACAGTCAGACAATAACCAAGTCTGCCTGTCTCCAACACCCAGGTTCAATGCAACACCTGTTTGCATTTCATCAGCAAATCACCTTCTTAATCCTTCTTTCTGCTCCTGAGTGAGGAGAGGGCCAGGCAGACAGCCTCCCTCCCCATTGTCCCACCCAACCTAAGGATTGTGCTCTACAAAGCAACAGCTTTTACCCTTCAGTTGGCCATTCCTTTTTTTTTTTTTTGGGGGGGGGGTATCACGGGTTGTGCAGGAGTGTACATGTGTATTTCCACATGTGCATACACACTATATGTGTATTTGCACATGTGCATACACACTTGGCTGCAAATAATAAGTTCCATTCCAAGCAGCTATTTGTAAGTCTATTTGTTTTCAATTCCAAAGAGCCTAGTAAGAGGTAAGCTTGTAACCCCCAGATCCATTTCCACCAAACAGAAGAGTGAGTTGGTGCTTCACATAATCTGTTTTGCTCTGGTATGTGTTTTTTTTCCCTAAAATAACCCAGTTTTCCTACTCTGAAAGTCTCTTAAAACAAGCAGACCTTCTCCTTGAAACCTTCTGCAAGAGATGTCCTGAACAGTGATGCTATGAACACCTCATGGACATTGCACAGGCTTGAGGGGCCCTGACCTATAGAATCATCAGTGGTTCACAACAAGTACAGCCCTTCTTCCATGTCCTTTATATTCTCAAACAAACTCTTGTCTTTTCTTAAATTCACATTAGGCCTGTGGCTTCCATTCATACTATTCCTCTTGGCTATCCACTCAAAAATGTTTTGGCTTTCTTTGCTTTTTGCCAATTTTGTTTCATCCTATTTTGCTGATTATTGACAATGGCATGGGAACAGCATTTTCTACCTGTTGCCTGACTTACTCCTGGTCCTTACAATCATGCCACTGTCAAAAAAATTTATCTCGTTTTCACTTGCAACATCCATTTTCTCAGCACTTTCAATTTTTGAAATTATTATTCTACTCCAGTTTCCATCGTAACCATATGTCTTTTCTAACTAGAATTTTCAACACACTTACTTGCTGTTTCTCCACTTATTGGTCATGATGATAACAATGATTCTGTAAAACACTTTCAATCTAAGCACAACAAGCAGGCTCTAAGGAATCAAGTGACAACCAAGCACAACCACTAATGCCATCTGTTGGTGGCAGGAAGAGCTGGAGTGATTTTGCTGTAGACTAAGGATTGGCAAACTTCATTTATAAATAAAGTTTTATTAGAACAGAGCCATGCTCGTTTATTGAGGTATGAAATATGTCTGCTTTTGAGCTACAATGACAGAATCAAATGATTATGACAAGCAGTATGGTCTCCAAAGTACAAGGTACAGTTGTCCCTCTACATGCACTGGAGTTTGATGACAAAATCCTCTATGCAGCCAAAATTGAAGGCTGCTTGAGTCCCTTTCACAAAATGATACAGTATTTGCGCATAGCCTATGGGCTTCCTCCCATAGACTTCAAGTTATTTCTGGGCTTGCAGCATCCAATATTACAACGCAAATACTTTATCTTTTAGGGCATAATGTTGGGGAAAAGGTTGTGCATGCTCAGTAGAGATGAGAGTTAAGAGTTTTCAATTTGGAGTTAGTTGACTCTACCAAGAGATGCAGAATCCAGGAATACAACAGGCCAACTGTGGTTACCACCTGGCCCTTCCCAGAAAGAATTAGCAAACCATGGCTCTGGAGCAGTTTTCAAAATTAAGAAATTAAAATTTACAAGATGAGGAATATATAATTTGAGTCCATATTCAAGGGCCCTCCTAAAGTTCATTTGCACAACACCTGAGAGTATTTTGAGAGAATCCCTCCAAAATAAAGGACACAAACTCAAATAATCAGAAAGTTTTAGTCAATGAAAGAAAATTTCTCAGCATTATGTAGTGGGGGTAACTACAGCTCATCTCAGCTATTTCCAAAGATGCGCGTCTGGATCTGGAAGGAAGCAAGCCTGTCTTCGCCAGCTGTCACCCTGTAGTAATCATTTATTCCTCACTCTGGCATCTGTAGGTGCTTGGAGAAGCTCTTCCTCACACCACAGCTCTGAAGTGTCTGATTGCATCCCCCCACATCTCTCCTTCATCTAGGACTGTGCTATACCCAGCTAGCATGTTCTCCTGGCAGTGGAGAAAACTCAAGGAGGCCAACCCAACCACACAAGCACACACTCAGCTCCTGCTGACATCCTACTAGACAAAGCAAGTCATAAGGGCATACCCAATATTAGTGCTTGGAAAGCACTCTCCCAGTAGTTTGGGGAGAGAAGATGAATAGTTGCTGAACAGTAAGATGCCTGGGGCCGGCCAGAGAGGTCAGCGGATTAAAGCACCTACTTAGGGAGAGGCAGGGGTGTGCAGTGCCAGCCCCGCCCCCAGGGCGCTCTGAGATGGCGACTGAGACTAGGCGTGGTGGCGCATGCCTATAATCCCAGCACCTGAGAGTGTGAAAACAGGAGAATCACTGTGAGTCCAATCTATGTAGTGAGATCCTGTAGAGCCTGTCCTAAATACATTTAAAAAAAAAAAAAAAATGCCTGGAGAATGACTGGAAGATCCATTTCATCAAATCCTCTACAAGTATGTCATGTCTCCATAACAGTGTGCACAGGGGACAGAGGCTTTCTCCCTTTTTCCGCCTTCACCACAGACCATCTTTAGCCTTGGTTTTCTGAACTGTATTTCTTGAAAGATGACTACAGTCACAGAAACCAATGAGTGACACAACAGTGGAGTAACGGTGGGGCGTGGTGGGCACTTCGTATCCTAACCTGCCAGTAAGAGATCTTAAAGGCCACCCAGGGTTGCAGAAAGAGGGACTGTGATGCCCAGCGGGGCAGCAACAGTGGCAGAGGGTTCCAGCACCTGTGGAGCTGTCTCAGCAGGGGCCCGTCCTGCCAATGGTGCAGCAGCGCCCCCTAGAGGAGAGCAGGGCACTCAGTAAAACAGCAGCATCCTCATCCGCAAGGGCTGGAGACCCCTGGGGTTTCTCAGGAAACCACAAGGATGTTTTTCACAGGGGAGCTAAATGGAAATACAGGTAGTAAAATGAGAG
>PVKN010024041.1:0-14580 GCA_004027915.1 Capromys pilorides
TCCCCTTTAGGATGTTAAGATGGTAGTTCACACTGACTTTTGGTTAGTGAAGTCTGCTTTACATTTGCAGGGTAAATCTCACTTGGTTAACTTCTTTTATTATTTTTGTATATTAATGAATTCAAAACTTTAATATTTGTTGAGAATACTTGTTTTTTCATGAAGGTTACTGGGTCATAGCATTTATGTATTTTTAGATTCAGAATTAGATGAGTTGGTAGGTATCCTTGTTGCATTTTTCTGGAAGAGGCTGTATAGAATTTAAATATTGGTAAAATTTACCATCGAAACTGTCAAGGGCATAGAAATTTTTGTTTGAGAAAGATTTTTACTATGAATTCACTTTTATTTGTTATTGTCCAGGCTCAGTGATATATTTGGGTAAGTTTTGTAATTTTTAAGAAGTTGGTTGGGGCCTAGCTCCTACAGTAAAATCAGCATCTGCCTGGCAAGCGCAGGGTCCTGAGTTCAATCCTTGGTACCACAAAAAAAAAAAAAAAAAGAAAAAAAAAAGTTGGTGTATTTTGTCTGAATTGCTTATTTGTGTAGAAGTGTTCATAGTTTTTATCTTGTATCATTGACATCATTGGTATTCCCTCCTTTGTTCTGATATTGGTAATTTTGTGGCTTCTGTTAGTCTTAAGAGATTTATTAGTTGTGTAGCTATTTTCAAAGAACAACCTGTAAATTTATTTATTTTTAATGTATTTAGTACAGGGTGTGTAGGGTCTCACTACACAGCTCGGACCTGTAGTGATCCTCGTGTTGTAAACCTCCCAAGCGCTGGGATTACAGGAGCACACCACCACTTCTCAGTACAGTCTCGCGGTGCTGGGGGGGGGGGGGGGGGGGGGGGGGGGGGGGGGGGGGGGGGGGGGGGGGGGGGGGGGGCAGGGCCCGGGCCAGCACCTGCATGGCGCAGGATTGAACTCTGGTCTCTGCGTCTGACTAAGCAGGTGCTTTCGTCCCCTGACCTATCGGGCTGGCCCTAACCTCTGAATTTATTGATATTATCTGAGCGTGTTTTTTGTTTAAGTTTCATTAATTTCTAATTATTTCCATCTTCCTACTTGCCTTGGGAGTTTTCTGCTTTTTTTATGGTTTCTTTAGATGCCTGGCTTATTGATTTTATGCTTTTCTAACAAACATTTAATGCAACAAATTTTGTTGTTGTGATTTCCTTTTTTCATTTGAGAAAATTTTCTGATTTTTCCTGATATTGTGAAATTTATAAATTTCTAATTACTTAAAAGTTATTGAGGGCCTGGGGAGATAGCTCCCTGGCACAAGTGCCTGCCTGGCAAGTGCAAGGTTGTAGGGATCTGTTGGTCTTACTGCGAACAGTTCAACCCAGTGGTAGGAATGAGAAAGTTAGAAAAGAAGACGAATAGCTGGGCTAGGTGGTCATCAGTATGCCTGATGGACAAGACTAACTCAACTCACACAAAAAAGTTCCTGTATTTATACTTTTGCAAAGTTTGTATCACATAACACAAGGTTGCTTAGGGACTAATAGCTGGCCTGAACTAAACAGGATGTTTTTCTCAGCCCTGGGATAGCTTGTTTGCTTCAGGCAAGGAGGCCCAGTTTGACCTACACATACTGGATCAATTTCCTGGCTTCCTGCAGCTTGACTCCCAACACAGGGTCCTGAGTTTGAACTCTGGTCCCACAAAAAACAAACAAAAAACCAAAGTAGTTATTCAGATTACAATATCTAGGTGTGGAAAATCGATCAAATGATATAAACATAAACCTTTACAGTGAACTGAAAAGTAATGCAGCTATCTTAACTATTATATAGATTATTTGCTTTTACTTTTCTCCTTTCCCCCATTCCCGGTTCTCTTTCCTTTTGAACAGTTTCTTTGCATTTCCCAGTATCTGCTGTACATCGTAGATCTTATTTACTCATGAGCTTCTTATCCTAGAGAGGCAATATGAAGTTTACACATACAAGATTGATTTCACTTATGTGTATGGTCTCAAGTTGCATCCATTTGCCTATAACACTCTAGTTTATTTTCCGTAGCTGAGCAGTCCTCCGTCCTCCTGAAATACCACCTAATTTTTTATCTATTCTTTGGTTGATGGGCACTTGAATTGTTACCAAAATCTTGGATTATTACCAAGATCTGTTCCAGATTGTGCTGCTATAAAGATGGTGCATATTTATTGCTGTGGTGTGACATTTTTAATTCTTCTGGGAACATGCCCAGAAGGAAGAATAACTGGGTTGAATGAGACCTCTAATGCCAGTTTTGTTTTTTGAATTTTTCTTTTTCTTTTTTGCAAACCGAGGATTGAACTCAGGTTCTTGTGTTTGCCAGGCAAGCGCTTATTCTACTGACTGTCTCCATAGCCCTCTACAGCTAGTTTTTGAGGAGTCTTCACACTGATGTCCACAGTTGTTGGCCCAGTCCACACTCCCACCATCAGTGGAGCAAGGCGCCTTTTCCCCGTAGCTTCTACAGCATTTGTTGTTGTCGATTTCTTAATGGCATTTATTCTTTTTGGAGTGAGATAGAATCTCAGTGTTTTAATTCGCCTCTCTTGAATGACCAGTGATATGGAACTATTTTTCATATATTTATTTGCTGTCTATATTTCTTTATCTGAGAAGTGCATATCATCTCAGATGCCAATTTTTTAATTGGGTCTTTGAGTTTGGAGAGTCTAATTTTTTGTCAATTCTTTATGTTCAAAGATACAAGTTCTTTGTCTGAGGGACATTGAAAAAGGCCAAAAATAGATTTTAAAAAAATAGAATTAATCATGGAATTAATCTTTTGCCAATCTGCCTTTGTTATACCTGGCATTGTCCAGCCTCCCTGCCTTTTTTTCTTACGTCCTTTATTGTGCAGCACTGGAGATTGGGCCCAGAGCCCGTACTCTCCGTATATTGCCCATACCTTTTTTTTATTTTGAAACAAAATAGTCTTGCTGTAGCCAAACTAAAACATGTGATCCTCCTCCCTCAGTGTCCTAGAATACTAGGATCATAAGACATATGGACCATCATGCTTGGCTTTGACTTTTAAGTATGAATTCAAGAGGTTCAATTTAACATTAGAAACTGGCACTGCTGTCCTTATTTAGGAGGTCATTATAAGCTTGTGTTAAAATTGTATCACTACGATGAAGTGCACCATACCTTGCTGGGTTCTCTAATAACCCAATAATGTTCCAAGTGGTGGAATCTTAGAAAACCAGGCACTTAGTTCCTGACCACACATTTCAAACCATGAGAGCTTAGACTGTAGACCATAGACTGTATGAGGCAACTGAGTTAACTCTTGTCCTCCTTACTCATCTGCTGAAGACAACAATGTGATAATTTTCACAGGCTGAAATTCCTCTGAGAAAATTCTGTCAGATCCCCACTGGGACTGTAAAACTATTTTGCTTGAATGTCTTCACTCCTTAATCTTTTTTACCTATCGTGAATTCCTTTCATTTGGCCATTATTTCCGGTAACTAACTGCACTCACTTAATCCACACTATTAAATGTTCTTTTGCCTCCTAGAGGCATAAACTCTGAAGTTGTTCCTGACTCAGCTGTACAGTTCTTTTTTTTAAAGCTGTGTGTCGCATTATCTGTCTTCTATAGGAGGCTTGAATCTCTTGCTACTGGTGTGTGGTAGATTAATTGATGGTCAACTTGTAACACCCAGCTGAACTGAGTCAGCATGGTGCTGAATGTGGAAGGCCCCTTTAAGGATTGTTGCCAGCAGCATGAAAGGCAAACTGGAGGGGAAGATGGGAAGTAGTCGATACTCATTAAAGAATCTTTTCATGCTGGTTTTCCTGATACAAACTTGGCTGTTTGCATCATCAGTGGAGCTTGGATCCTTGTCACTGAGGATGGCTGTGGTCTTCAGGGGAGCTCCAATCCTTACGTTAAGTGTCACTTTCAGACCAGTACAAATCCCTCAGCCTGCTGGCAGAGATCCTTCACTCTGCTAGCATAGACTTTCTAGCCTCCACCGGTGGCCTTTCGACCTTCCCATTGTCAATCACTGATACATACTTACATGAGACATTGTCATGGGCTCTAGGCTTCCAGCTGGACCCATGAAGTCCATTTCTATGGGATCCAGGCCTTCAGCTGGATTCTTTGGGTCTCTACTGCATCGACAGATCTCTTGTGTTTTTTTTTTTTTATTTGACTTTTTGGGTGAATATTATAAAAATAATCCTCTAAATTGTGTCCTATGTTAAAGCTATGCCCTTGTAAACCCTGACTACAACACAGTATGTATGTTGAGGAATAGAAAATTCCCATTATTATCTCAGAGAAGAGAGTTGAAGGGATAAAGTTATCGAAAACCTATTTGTAGCCAAAAGACCAACATCTACCTGAACAAAACTTTGAACTTTGTTAAATCTGAGACACCATCAACTGTAAGGCACAGCCTTGTTTTATGTAACACTAATAATAAGCCAGCTCACCTTTAGAATTTCCATTTCATACTTATTTAGACATGGAAGCAATAACAATATAGACTTAAGACCAGACTTGCAGCCAGTGATAACCAAACTATAGCTGTTGCTTGCCTGAATGTGGAGGTCAGGTGTAGACTGCATAGTACACATAACTTTCAGTGATATAATTGAAGGGAAGTCATTTTAAAGTTAATGAACTGAGATCTATTTTTTTTTTACCAACCCCCTTAGCTTATTTATTCATTTATTTATTTACTTATTTATGGCAGGTTCAGCCTGCCCTGGGGGTGGGGCTGGCACAGTCCCTGTGGTTGCCTAAGCAGCTTAGGCAACCAACTCCCTCAGAATGTACAGACTTGATACAGTCACATGTCTGAGGAGTGAGTTCTTATAAAAATAATTTCCCACTACTCAAAAGTTTATATTTTAAGTCACTGTAGCTTGAAGATAAAATACTCCAGCCTTAGCCAAGGCAAGATTTGTTGTTGATTTTTATTTCAGGCAACAACAGAGCTAGTGACTCAGCTATCATGTATTCATATTTTTCTTTTCACTAAATTAGTAAGTTCTTCAGGCTGGGCTTGAATTTAGGATCCTCTTACCTCCACCCCCCAGAGTGCTAGAATTACAGGCATGCACCACCATGTCTGGCTTATACTAAGAATTTATCTTTTCAAATAAAAAGATGAAGTTTTATATTTCTTCTGGGAAGTTGTATGCTATTTGATTTTTAGCTAAAATTTTATTTTAAGCTTTATGGTGTGGCATAAAGAATTTTAGAATCTAATAGACTTGAATTTGTACTCTGGCCTCTGCTCCTTACTCTTACGTCACTTCCCCTTCCTGTTCCCCTCATCTGTAAATCCTAAATTAAGTAGCTAATGTACGTGAAGCGTTTGTTGCTGAGTGGACCAGTGTGTTGATGGAGATGCTACTGTACTGAAGATCTGAGAGCATGGGCATAGGCTTGCAGTAGGTTGCCAGGGCTGTTCGTGGAGTCGGTGTGGGGTGGAGGTGGTTCTACAGATTCTTCCCTAGGGAAGATTGAGCTGTCTTCACTGTTGGGCACAGAGTTGGTGCAGATGAACATTACCTTGTGTGACAGTGTTAAATTATTGTGAAAACAAAAGGAAAGATTGACAAAACGAATAATTTTGGTAATTTCAGAAGGTTGTCAAAGGAATTTATTTCAAAAGTTTAGAAATGGGGGCTGGGGAGATAGCTCTGTGGCACAAGTGCCTGCCTGGCAAGTGCAAAATCATGAGTTTGAACTCTGGTCCCGCAAAAAGAAAAAATTTTTTAAAAGTTTAGAAATGGTCTGACCTTGAGGCACAGGCCTGGGAGGCTGAAACAGGAGGGTTGTAAGTCGGAGACCAGCTGGGCAATTCAGGGACTTAGCAAGACCGTATCTTGAAATACAAACAAAACAAAAGGCCGGCAGATCTATATAGTTGAGTATGAAAAGGGCAATGTTCAATCTCCAGCAACCTCTCCCCTAAAAAAGGCCTTGATGAGGTCATTGTGTAGTTCATGCAATATGTTTTGTGTACTTGCCGAGTACTGCATACTCTGCTAGGGTCTCTAGAATCTAAGGAAAGAGGATTACAAATCTGAGACCAGCCTAGGAAAATTAGTGAGACCTGTCCCAAAATTTTTAAAAGGGACTAGGGATGTGGTAGAGCCTTATTAGCTAACATGTGTGAGGCTATGGGTTCAATTGTGAGTGCCACAAAAGGAAAAACAAAAGAAAACTTCCTAAACAATGATATGTAAGGTTTTGTGTTAGGGAAGGCCTCTCTATCTCTGACTTAGCATTTCAGTTGAGTCTTGAGGACAAAGTAGGATTCTTTGTGGTTGGAATTCATTGAGCCTTTTGCATCTGAGGAATTACAATTTTTAACAAATTAGGAAATTATCTGGCCATTTCCTCTCCTCCTGAGATGCCATATCCTAGTGAACCACTTGAAATCAAATAGCTCACTAATGTTTTGGGGTGATTTGTTTTGGGTTTTGTTTCTGAGATAGTTTTGCTATATTGCCCTGTCTGGTCTCAGACTTCTGGCTCCAGTGATCCACCTGCTCATTCTGTGCTTTAGCTGCAACTACAGTTATTAAGTTGTATTCTCTTGAGCCCAGTCTGTTTTCTTGCAACATGTTATCTGCCTCTAATCCTACCAGTGTAGTTTTCATCTCAGAGTTGGAATTTTCATCTCAAGAGTTTCACTTTGAGATTAAAATCTGTTTTATGTTTCCATTTGACATATTCTGATTTTTCTTTTAGTTTCTCAAAAACTAGAGTAATCAGAGGGCTCATCTCATTCATTCTCTGTCACTCATGCATCACTGTCCTTTATTGCCTGATGTTCAGTGTCTTGAGAACTGATCTTTCATGTATCTTGTCCATAGTGAATTGTTTCAGATAAGAGAGTAAAGCCAGCCCTTTCTCTTGGCTGCATATTAAAAGTGCCGTGGCACTATATTCAGCATGCGTGCACGCACGCACACAAAATGAGCCCATACTGTTAATATGTCAGTGGAAGACACTTTAGAGTCTATGTACGTATTTTCCATCACCTTGGTTTCCATGTTATTCGACGTTTAAAGTCTGTTTACTAACACACCTATCAAAGAGACTGATGTTTTTGTACTCTTTTATTTATTTTTTTAACTTAAAAAAAAAAATCACTTCTGATTTTACCAGAAAGAAATGTGCTTCAGAGTCTTTTATTATTTATTATGCTACTGCAATACCACACTGGGCTGAGCTGCTTCTTAGATGTGTCAAACATTTTTGTGGTTATTATGGTTTAGATTGAGAATGCCCTACAAAAGTCTTTTGTGTTTAGAGGTGGGGTTTTTACTGTGTTATATTGAATTACTGGTATCAACTCTTTTGCAGAACCAGGGATTGAATTCAGGCCCTTGCACTTGCCAGGCAAGTGCGTATTCTACTGAGCTATCTCCCCAGCCCCAAGAGGTGGGGTTTTTAGAAGTCATTGGATTGTGGATTAGTCCTCTAATGAATCCACTCCTGAATGTGCTACTAGGGTGCAGGGCATGATTGGGAGAGGCAAGTCACTGGCCACGTGATCTGAAAGGGCGTATCTCCTCTCAGCCCTTCTTTCTTTCTGCTTCCTGGCTGTCATGATGGGAGAGGCTTTTTTCTACTTGGTGGTTTCCCCCTTGGGTGACCGTACAGGGACTGAGACCTCTGACATTATGTGGCAAAATAAATTTGAAGTGGCAGGTATCAGGTATTGGGTCTCAATGACAGGAAGATGACTGAGTCCATGGTATTACATGTGACCCAAGAACTTTAGAATATGTGTTAAGGCAGAGTTTTGCTTTTTAAAATTGTGATAAAATCCACATTATATTTACTATTTTAATCATTTTCAAATGTATAAGTCAGTGATGTTAAGTATATTCATAATGATTAAATATTACAATTATTCCCAGAACTTTTTCATCACTGCATATTAAAGTTGTACATCTATGAAAGAGTAACACTCAATGCCTTTCTTTTCCAGTCCCTGGTAACCTCTAAACCTCTTATGAATTTTCCTATTCTAGTACTGGACATAGTTGGAATCATGACTTGTAGTAACTGGCTAATTTGTGTTAGCACAGTGTTTTCAAGGTATCAGTTTCATCCCAGTATTCCACTGTATGTGTATAATATATTCTGATTTTTATTCATCTGTCGCATACTTGGTTTGTTTCCACCTTCTGGCTATGAATGTAGGTATACAAATGTTTATTTGAATCACCCTGCTTTCAGCTCCTTTGGGTGTTTACTTAGGAGAAGAATCACTGAATCATAGGAGTTGTTTTACTGTTTGACAAACTTCCAAACTGTTTCACATGGTGGCTGCCTCATTTTATATTCTTATTATAATGGTCCCAGTGTCCCTACATTCTCACCAACACTTGTTATTTTATAAATGTGTGTTTTAATAATAGTCATCCTAATGGGTGTGGTTTTCACTTGGTATCTTTTATTGCCAAGTGATAGTGCACACTTTTTCATGTGCTTATTAGCTATTTGTATGTCTTTTTTTCTGGAGAATTATCTACTCGAGTCTTTTCCTTATTTTTGAATTGAGTTTGGGGTGGGCATTATATTTTTAATATCTAAAGGGGACAGGGAAATAGCTCAGTAGAATAAGTGGTTGCTTTGCAAGCCAAGGGCCTGAGTTCAATTCCCAGTCCTGCAATATCCAAATATATCTGGTCTGTAAGATTTGGGATTTTAAAAATATTTTGCTATTTTGTATCTTAAACTGTCTAGAAAATGGTTTCATATTTCCATCTTTGCCCATATTGCCCTTTGTAGTAGTTGAAGCAAATGATAATCCAGGTTGCTTCCCATGTATCTGGGCTGTTTTCAGACTGTGCTTCTGTTTTTAAACGGCAAACTGTCAGAAAAGATTGGCTGTCTAGACTAATTGTGATTATCAGTGAGACTTCCCAAGGCTCTAGCGTAGACTTTGTTAAAGTTCATTTGTTTTTGTTCATTTGTAGTGCTAGGGATCAAACCAAGGTCACTGCACATACTAGGCAAGTGCTGTACAACTGAGCTATATCCCCCACTATAAACTTCACTTTTCTATTGGTTAGAAAAACTTATCTTTGTAAAAATAATAATAATTAATAAAATAAATGCACTTACTGTTTAGCACAGTGTTTCTAGCTAGAGGTACAAGTGAAAAAAAACACTTTGTAAATTTTGCATGGCATCATTAAGAAAATCTGCTGTGGTTCTAGTGACAGCAGCTCTACAGTGTGTCCTGTGCTCCCTGGAGTTGGCAGCCACATAAAGAGATAGCTCAGGGTTAAAAGTTAAATATAATTTATGAGGCTGTAGAAATATAAACCCCTTACAATCCCAAATCTATTTGTAACAAAAGAATTAGTTGAGGGCCAGCGAGATAGCTCAGTGAACTAAAGCACCTACTTAGGCAGAGCGAAACAGCCGGGGTTTGAGCCCCTGCCTGCTGTGCTGGCTCTGCCCCCATGGGGAACTGAGACTCAATTGAGACTGGGTGTGGTGGGGCTTGCCTGAAATTCCAGTGCTCGGGAGGCTGAAAACAGGAGAATCACTATGAGTCTTGACTACTATGTAGTGAGACCCTGTAGACCCTGTACTAAATACATTAAAAAAAAAAAAAAGAATCAGTTGAAATGCAGTTACTTATTTCTTTATGATAGTGCCAATATTTGAGTGTGATTAAAAGGGACAAAAGAGCCAGTGAAGCTCAGTGGATTAAAGCCCCTGCAAGCAGGTGCAGGGGCCAGGGGTTTGATCCCTAGGCCTGCCATGGCCCCACCCCTGGGGCACACTGAGATGCTGGTTTAAACTGGGCGTGGTGGCGCTCACCTATAATCCCTGCTCTTGGGGGCTGTAAACAGGCAGATCACTGAGTCTAGTAGTGAGACCCTGAACAACCTATAGACCCTTCCCTAAAATACAAAAGAAAGGGGGAGGACAGCAACAGAAAAAAGAAAATGTCTACCATTTATGGAGTAGGGACTGTGCCAAATGCTTCCCCTTTATGATTGCTTAATAATTATGAATCGAATCTGAAACTCAAAGAGTCAAAGTTTTCAAGGTCATATACTTAGTAAGTGGTGATCCTGTGTACCTAGGTTATTATAGCCCCAATTTTGTAACAAAAGTATTAACAACTTGTTGATTGGGAAAGAAACAGGAAAATATATTTTGGAGAGCTTAATGTTACTGATACTGGCTAGGAAAGCAACAGATATTGTTTAGATTAAGATTTAATAAAATATTTAATACGCAGAAGAACGTTTAGAGAAAAGCTTTTGGGAATGTTACACAGAGGTACCCAAAGTCATGTTGACTTTCTGATTGCTACAGGTATCCTCTCCATGTGTGCGCAAGATTTCTCTTCAGGCTCAAATTTTGGCTCCTATTTTGATTGGCCTTTATCTTCATTACTGTGTTCTCACTGGTTTTACCACCTTCTGAAGGACTGTCATTTGAAAAACTCCCTTTAATAAGTAGCACGTACCATATCACATCCATTTACTTCTCAACTGTGACCAACCTGCAGGCTGCTTGCCTTTTTTTAAAAAGTATTATCATAAAAATGTTTAAAGAAGGAAGTAATAGACATTAACTGTATTATATATTTTTATGACTCAAGACAATGCCTCTTCACTTAGTACAACCCAGGTGAGCCAAAAGGTTGAGTGTCATCCACCTATTGATGACCTGCCTAATGAATGGATTGCTCTTCACTTGAGGGGTAAAGGCTTCCATTCAATCTACATGAGTCAGTGTTCTAGCCTTCCTATATTCTGGTTCTTGACAAGCATACATTTGAGCTTTTTATTTTGTGCTTTTCTCCCCAACCCTGTTCATTTTTATTAATAGAAGTCCACGACCACTGTCTAGAAAAAAGGCTGAAAGTCTTTTGTCTTATCAGACCAGTTTTCTAATTGTGATGATGGAAAAATCAAGTTGTTTCAGATTGGATAAGTCAGCTGTGGCCAGTTTGTGAGGGCGAGTCCTCTAGCACAGATATGGCCATTGGGAGTCCACTTAGAGATTCTTAGGGATATTCCTGGAAAAGGCAGAGTACTTGCTAGCTAGGCACTTACCCAAGGATACCTGCTATGCTTTGTATGCCACCGCATTGGAAAAAGACCTAATGTTCCAGTAACTCAGATGGAGACATTTCTGAATCCCAGGCGTTGGGTTCCCTTGTGAGCTGTGGAACACCTAGATCGGAAAAGGGTAGAAGATGTCACCTGGACACTATCTGTGAAGAGGTGAAGAGCCTAAGCTCACCTAGCCCTGTAGAATTTCCTGGAGTAATTCATTGGAGTTACCCCTAGATTCCAAGAGCCACACCTAGAGGCTCTGGTCCTGGCTTCTTAGTTTCTGTTGGGTTACATTAAGAACGTGACTCACATGAGTAGTAACATGTACCTAGTACCAGCTCTCAGAGTTGAGGTAGGAGGGGTTCAAAACCAGCAAGGCAGGGCAATGTAGTATGAAAAATAAAACAGAAAGTAGCGCATGTGCATCATTTCCCCACCAGTTTTCATTAACCCCTTCCTAAAATACCATGCCTCTGTCTTGGGATGATAACTCTAGAACTGATCTCCCATGATGGCAGCAAAGCAGGCGTCAGCAGAGTTCTTTAAGAGTTGGGGATACAAAGGTGGGGAAAAGGCTGCCATCGGTCTGTCCTCCCTCTCCACCCTCCCCTTTCTTCATAGATGCTCTTTTCACTTGACCTTGGACTTGAGTTTCTGTCCTGTGTCTTTTCTGTTCCTTCACACTTTCTCCCTTTTTATTCTATGTCCTGCGAGATCTATCTTTTTATTCTGTGTCTTTTCTTTTATCTTATTACCTTTTAGAATTTTTATTTCAACTCTCATCTTCAGTGTTTAATGGTTTCCTCTTGTTCTATGATTATTTTCTTTCAGATCAGTCTGTTCTAGTTTTATAACATCTCAATTTTTCTTGAATCAGTTTTTGTATTCCCTGATTATGTTGTTTCCACTAGAGTTGAGTTTTCATGCTCATGTATCTTGGTGTTTCTTTTTAAAGCTTTTGGTTTTACTAACATTTGGTGATCTTTGATTGTCAGGCCACATTTAAGAAAATCAGTCTAGCCGCCATGCGAGCTGATAGCCCAGCTACTCAGGAGTCTTGACACAAGAGGATTTCAAGTGTGAGATCAGACCGAGCAATTTATTGAGAGCCTTTCTGAAAAATAAAATATGTAAAAGTGGAGTGGAGACTGAGACTGTAGCTCAGTGGTGGAGCAATTGCCCAGCTTATGTGAGCCCCTGAGCTCACATGGTGGTAACCACCATCACCCCCACAAAAGGAGTGGAAGGAGAGGGGGAAGGAAGAGGACGACAGGGAAGATCTGTGTAGCTGGGTGACTTCTTCCCAGTGAGAATTCTGACTGGTTACTTTGGGCATATGGTGGGAGAGTGTGACTAGGACTCATTTTTAGGAAAAGCCACTTGATTATTAAAATGAGGACTTTGCTGTGAGACATTCAGTTGATTCTCCCATGCAAATTGTTTAAGGTTTTTTTGTCTGATTATTTTAGTACCGGGTCGCACTACATAAATCAGAGACTCTAGTGATCCGCCTGTGTTCAGCTTCCCAAGAGCTAATATTATAGGCACTCACCACCACACCCAGTCTCAGTCCCATCTCAGCATGCCACGGGGGCAGGGCCAGCACAGCATGCCAGGGATTGAACCCCAGTCCGTGCATCTGCCTAAGCAGGCACTTTAATCCACTGAGCTATTTGGCCAGCCCTGTTTAAATTCTTTAAAGAAGACCTAGCAGCCAAGGACATGATCACCTTTGCCCAAGGTACACACCAGCTGCCTGCACTGGCTGGTGTGTGAGGAATGGGAGAAGCAGGCAGGCCCAGGTCACCCCTTGTCAGAGCCTGCCGCACTTGACTAGCAGCACACTCTGCAGCCTGCTTGTACCTGCAGCCCTCTCCTGCAGCCTTTCTGCCTTCCAGAGATAGAGTGGCTCTCCCATCCCTGAGGGCCACATACTTACTTTAGCTTCAGGCCATGAGTTTATTCCTTCTTGTGTTTTTATCCTTGTAGTACAGAGGGTCAAGACAGGGAAAAGATGGCTGGTTCATTAAGGAAAAGTTTAAAATGGCACCCATTTAGATTGTTATTCCACCAGTAATATTTCTTATTTTTAAAACTTTTTTTTTAATACAAGGTCTTTCTATGTAGTTTGGATTTGTAGTGATCCTCCTGCCTCAGCTTCCACAGCACTGGAATTACACATGTGCACCACCATGGCTGGTTTCAGTGGCTGACATGGTGTGCTTGAACAGCATGTGGTGCCAGAGATCAAACTCAGTACCTTGTACTTGCCAGGCAGGTGCTTAGACCACCAAGCTGCCTCCCCAGCCCTTGAAACATTTTTCTTAGTATATATTTGCCATAATAGTGCTCACATTCATCATAGAAAATTTGTTCCTGCGCATATCTTAATTCCTATTTTTTCCCATCCTGTTACTGACCCTTCATCCTTCTTTCCTTTCCTGTTTACCAAAACTTTGTCTCCATTTTTTCCCTACTATTTTTAAATTGCTTTTCTTTCCTTTTCTCCCTCCTTTGGTCTTCCCATTTGAACATGTTCTTTCTGCTTCCCTATACCTATCCTCCATTTTGCCACTTACGCAAGAGAAATGTGATACTAAAATTCGTCTTAAAAAATGTCTTGAGCCTGAGGTTGTGGTAGCAATGTGGTGCCTTGAACCAGGTTGTAAAGCCCACAACAAAAAAGGGTCAAGAGATTCCTTAAGAACTGAACCTTAGTGAAAACATTTAAAACACGATGCTGATTTAAAGGGGGAAATGCAGGCGCAGCTGTAAACCAAGTCCTGAAAGGTTCCTGTGCACTGAAAAACCATATGGAGTTTTGTATGAAAAGAAAAATATTACAAGGCCATTTGAGGATCATACATCACTAGAATTCTCCTCAGAGAAGTCAGATTATTCTTTATTCAGGTTTGGATGCCATAATAAGAGGCACCCAAATAATCTAATAATAGGTCATATGTATGACTGTCATGTGCGGGATATGATTGTGGTAGGTTCTGAGAAATTTGTGTCTTTTAAAGATATGAAGAAGTAAATGCCCCAAGCGAACAAGACTGATGTCACTATTTGTTGGTGATTATTTTGAGGTAATGGAAGACTACAGAAGACTAAAAAGTCTTACTCATCTCTTCACAGGCCCCATGGTAGCAAATATCTGCCTGACTGGAATAGAGTATGTCCTGCACTTCACTGCTTCTTCACTTACTTTCACAGTCAGGAGTTGCTCTCCAAGAAATCTGGGTGCAGAACACTACAGATTGAATTGAAAGAGATGAGACTTCATTGGCCCTGGTTCTGAGGAGGACACATCTAGCTTCAGATGACATTTGTAAGTTATCTGTGAAAATGCCAAAAACTCTCAAGCCAAAGAAGAAGAAAAATATGCCCCAGGATACTTTCGGTACAACTTACAGCTGGGTTCATATACAGAAACAAGACCTAAGCAAATGACAAGCCAGGAAAATAAAGGGATTAAAGGAGCAACCTACAGAAAGGCT
>PVKN010024042.1:0-14514 GCA_004027915.1 Capromys pilorides
AAATAAAATTAAAAAAAAAATCTTAAAAAAAAAAAAAAAAACAAATAAATAAATAAATAAAAAATAAAAAAAAAAATTAGGGCCGGCGAGATGGTTCAGCGGTCTAAAGCGCCTGCTTAGGAGGGCTCAGGCGACTGCGGGGACTGCGGTTCAATCCCCGTCACCACATGCTGCGCCAGCACCGCCACCAGGGCAGGCTGAGCCAGCCACGGATTGAATAAATAAAGAAACAAACAAACACAACAAGCAAACAAATAAATAAATTTAAAAAAAAAAATTAAAACTACCTGACTTATAGTTTTTTGTTATAGCAGCCCTATGAAACTATGCCCTTAACATTCTGGTTGCCCTATACTTGGCAGTTCATTCATGTAGCTATATGTAACAGGATCCATTATACAACTGGGCCTTGGATAGAAGGATGAAGAAAACAGCCTCATGGACCCTGGAGTCAAAGGCCACATGGCCAAACACAAATGATGAGCCCCGCACACACACACACTGATGGGATGGTATGAGGGAAAGGGAGGGAAGGTAAATTCTTTCTGGAAAGGGAAGGAGGTGGGGAAAGGTAGCAGGAAGAAGTAGTTATTCAGACAAGATAAGTCCTTGAGGACCTTCAGTTCCAGTGACAGCTGAATGAAGTCACAAGTCTTAAGTTGCCCAGGACACAGGTAGAGAAAAACAACTGAGGCTTCAATTTAACAAAAGCTCATAGAGACAAAAATATTTGCTAAAGTACTTTTATGTAGTTCAGGAAACACATGCCTTCCAGGCCCAACCTCTGGGCCTACTGGAGTTTTAACTCAGTAGGTCTAAGAGATGCATGCCCCTAAACATCCTACCGGGGATCTTAACATCCCAGGTGGTGTTTTCTGGAGCTCCCCAAAACTTCTCCAGCATTGGCACACATGTGAAATGGTAACATGTATGCAACACAGTGAATTCAAGTAGAGGTAAGTTGGTAGTATTTATGTGGGGATTGGTGAAAAACATTAGTTCATATTTTCTATAACATTATTAAGAGAAAAATAAAATACTAGGAAAGTCACCAAGATAATTTTTATAAATACCCCAAATACTTTTTTTTTTTTTTTTTCCAATGGTATGGGGTTCAAACTCATGACCTTGTACTTGCCAGGCAGGCATTTGTGGCACGGAGCTATCTCCCCAGCCCTATCAAATACTATCTTTTAAAATCACTGAACTACAAATGGAGCCATGCAAGTGATGTTCAAACATAATTTAAACAATTGTATCTTTTTGAATGGCTGTAAGAAATGTCTAATGCTTTAACACAAAGAAAAACAGACAGCCATGAATAGCTGGTGGCCGATGTGAAGGTCATTCAAGCCCCATCGTTAGGAAGCTCTTGGTTATGTTATGCTATACTAGTTTTTAATTTTGGGTAGAACAAAAATTGATAGACTCCAACACGCAACCACAGCCTGTATCCTATTACAGTGAAATACCAAGCCAAATGTTAAATAAAAAGTTGGTCTTGACACAGCTCAGAGACATGTGACTTCTAGAAAGTTTAAATTAACAAACAAAGTGAACAAGCAGCTTCTATATGGGAAGTCTGGCAGCCTGGAAAAGTTTACAAAAAGATGTTTTAAAGGCTCGGCTTTCTGAGTGGTAGAGGTAAAATCCAAGAATTTTCCCAAGTTCTGTAGGTACACAGTGATAGAATGCCAGAATATTCCTGTAAGGTGTTGGTAAGAAGCCAACACAGCTCAAACCAGGGCCAGTTTCCTCAGAGTGGGAATTAACAAGAGTAAGTTATCCAGAGTAAGGTCGGGCTGGCCAGATAGCTCAGCTCAGTGGGTTAAAGCGTCTGTGTAAGCAGAGCATAGCAACTGGGGTTCAATGCCCGGCATGCTGTCTTGGCCCCAACCCCAGGGTGCACTAAGACAGCGACATACTGGGCGTGGGGGTGCATGCCTGTAATTTCAGCTCTTGGGAGGCTGAAAACTTGCAGAATCACTATGAGTCCAATCAATGTAGTGAGACCCTGTAGACTCTATCCTAAATTCATTTAAAAAAAAAAAAAAAGTGAGGTCAAGACAATTTGAATGAGATGGTCAATTCAACTTTTATATTTATATATTATCTATAGTCCCCAAATCAAGCTAGACTTTTTCACTAAAACGTACTTTATGAACTAGAAACCTTCAATATTATCAGGCACAGAAAAAATTAAAATTTTAAAAATGATATTCCTGGATTCTTGTACAAATGTTCAGAGAAAACAAATTTAGCAGTTACTGTGACCTGACCTTCAAAAAGATAACAGTGTCCTGTTGTTGTGTACTTAACAGATACTTTAAATATTTTAGTTTATCTTAATCTATAAATTTCAGATTTTTGACATGTATTAAGAAATAACTTCACTATTACAAATGGCATACCTACATTGATAAAACTAAAAAATATTTCGCATGACATTCTTTTGCAATTTCTTTTTCTCATGCCTTACATGCTAAGCATGCACCCTACATCGCTGAGCTATGCTTTTAGCCCATATCTTTTAAAAATATTTTAAATATGATCACAAATTAATTTACAACCTATTTGAGGGCACAGAAATAGAAAAGACTGCAGTGAGAACAATATCAGGTAATTATATTACAGTACATCTGTAGGGTGAAACACAGGCGTGTATCAGCTTTCCCATCACTACGACAAAATACTTGGAAGAATTAACTTGCTGGTAGGGGAGGTTCACTTTGGCTCACGGCTTCAGAGGCTTTCGCGTATGGTTATTTGGCCCTGTAAGCTTGGGCCTGTGGCAGTACAATGTGTCATGGCAGGAACAGAAGGCAGAGGAGGCCTGTGTACCTCAAGGCAGTCAGGAGGCAAACAGAAGAGAGGAGGGATTGGGTGCATGCTCCCAGAGACCTAATTTTTCCCACTGCACAACATCCCCTAAAGGTTCCACCTGCTCCAAATAGTGCCATGTATTAGGAAACAAGGCTTCAGCATGTGGGCCTCTGAGGGACACCAAAGCTCCACAAATTCTAGCAAGTTAGAAAGAATGAGGAAGTTTTATTCCTAATGGTAAGGTATAATTTTCAAGAAAGATTAAACAAAATAATTTTACGACACTAAGGTTTGCTTTCTAATATACTCAACATTTTTTCCCCTCCTTTGTCAATGGGACACAAACAGGGACGAAAGCAGAAGTTCTTAGACATTACTGCCATAAATTTATCTGCAGATCCTGGTAAAATTCCTGAGCTTCTGACAGGGTAGGTTTAGAGTGGTGCTTAGACAGCAGAAGTTTTCCTAGGTACCTCACACACATACACAGATGTGTGCACACACGCAACAAGTGCAATGCAAGGGGTCTGAGCACCACGCTACGGGAGCTGCTTCCTCAGCCTGGGGAGAAGGTGCCAGATTGTAACTACCCCTCATGGCCATCCCCCCAGGCCCAAAACTTTAGTCTTCAGAGCCCAGGAGGAGGGGCATGGTCCCTGAGACTCACTCAGGAGCCTCGAGTTCAAATGAAGATCTAAGGAGCACCATTCTCTCTTGGGGCTGCTGAGGTGCTTAACTCCACAAGTACAGTACTTCCTAGAAACTCGAGGCCTTCCCACTCCAGGCACCCTTCCTCTTGTCTCCCAGTTTTTAGTTCTTGCAGAGGACACTTCAGTAAGAAGCCAAGTATAGCAAAAGAGCCTGGTGTTGAATGAGATTTCTCACTGTAGCTGTCCCTTAGTACCAGGTGTTATGGTTTGTGTATAGGTGTCCCCTCAAAGCTTCATGCAGTCATGGGGCAGGTGATTTGCATTTCAATGTAAAGAAGGAAGAGAAGGGAGCTGCTTGAGCTGCTCTACCTCTCCTTGCTCTTGCTCTTAGCTGCTACCATGAAAGGTTGCCCTCTGCCATGTGCCAGCCTGCTTTGGAGCCAGCTGAATATGGACTGAAACTTGCAGTAACTGTGAGCTAAATAAACCTTTCCTTCCCTCATTTTGAGTGTCAGGTATTTGTCCCAGCAAGAGGAGAAGAGTAACTAAGACACCAGGGCATTTCCCAGAACTCTGCCAGCCCCCATAACCTTTTGTGGGTCTTGGAAGAAGTAGCTCTTCTTCAGGGTAGAAGTACAGCTCAGTTGGGGCTGGGGAGACAGCTCTGTGGCACAAGTGTCTGCTTGGCAAGTGCAAGGTCATGAGTTCAAACCCCAATCGCACACACATACACACACACACACACACACACACACACACACACACAAAGTACAGCTCAGCTAAGTTACATGACATGGCTAGCAAAAGCAGGCTGGATTTCTGCAACCCTAGCCCCTTCCAAACATGCAAGGACAGAAAACAACATCCAGAGGGGTGCCAGAGGCAGTGCCATCTTTGCACTGTTGAATCTGGCCTATGGCTTAATCTGTTCCAGGGATACAAATTTACAGGCACTGTGCTGGAGCAGAAAGAACACCGTGTTAGAAGTCAAGGGAGCTTTCAGTCCCAACTTGGTCTTCAACCAGCCGCTGAAACAACTCTGCTTCTCTAATCTATAATCTGAGAGACAGAATGAAGACCTCCTCTTCTTGAGCTTCATACCTCCTCCTGCCCACCTACACTGACTGGAACATCTCCAATTCCAGAAGTCACCAGTCTTGGATGCCTCTGTTCTTCCTTGCAGTGCCACTCCCCTCTTGGAGAGCCTCTCCTGATATATGTCATCTTGCTAGCACATCCTAAATCCTCCAGTCTCAGCACAAGGTTGGTTTTCTTCTGATTAAGCCCTCCCTGCTCCCTTGCATTCTGCCTCGCTCCCCAATACCTTGAACACATACACCCTCTTCTTGGATTAAATGTATACTGTGTGGTCATTCTGTCGCCCCAGAACATGTACGCACCACACCTTTTAGAAAAAAACAGGACGGTACACAGCAGGCTCAGAACTCACTGGAGAGATTAGTAAGTAGAAGATATTGCTCTATCTGCCAGCAACTGCAGGAATGTCATACTGTATCAAGAACAAGGAACATTACTTATGCCCACGTTTTAGAATTACAGATGGACTTTTATGTATAAGAGAAAATACTGCTATTCATAAAATGAGCTTATGGTATATTCTCCATACAGCCAGACTGACATTTAAACATAAAAGCCAGTTAATGTTTATATTTTATTATGTCTCTCCAACTCAGATGTGAGCTTTTAGGAGGCCAATTTTATTCACTACTGAATGCCAATACCTAAAACAGTACCTGGAGCCTGCTAAGTGCTCTGTGATAGTTGCCAAAAGAAAGAAAGAATGAACTAGCAAACAAGCCAACAGAGACTAAAATTCCTGAATGAGAAAAAGGAAAGCACTTGGAACAAGCTCTGCATCGGCAAAACATGTTTACAAATTGCTTTTATGACTCCGAATCATATTCTGAGCTGTATTCCCTGGATACAGGCAGTACTATCCTAATTTTAAGATAAGGGAGCTCCAACTTAAGGTCAGCAAATCAACTTCAGATTCAATACTCAGCTCTTAGCTAGTAATAAGAATAAGATGAAAGATGCAGCTTAGGTTGAAACATTAGAGGAAATAAAAGAGTTAGAGGCACGGGACCAAGAGAGCTCTGCACATAGGCTTAGCACACCGCATCAAAAGAGAAACAGACTGTTCTGTCAGGACTGGTAAGTTCTCAGTGTGCATACACTGCATTATTCAGTCATCAATTTCCCCAGCCCTGAGAGGCAGACATCTGCAGGAAACAATGGAGCTGCAGTCTCACTCCAAAGTCTCAGGCCCTGCTTGCCAATCAGCAGTGACACCACTCTGTCCCTGGGAGGATGGGGCTCCTCACTGGCAGGGTCCCTACAGTCTTTCTACAAAGTGGTGGAAGAAGAAAGAATAAGAGAATAAAACATTACTTTAATAAAAAATCAAATCACATAAGCAACAGGCTGACATCGAAAAGATATATATCACAGTATAATCATTTAGCAGAAAATATGCTCATTTATATGATAAATGAGACTCAATTTTTAAAACAATGAACATAGACAGATGGATAAAGGTTCCTAATTTTTCTAATTCAGGCTTTTAAAAACGAAATTAAATTTGCTGGAAAATGGCACTTGATTTCCCAGCATTATTACTCATATTCCAAGAAGAGAGAGTAAAATGCAAATGTTGCTGAAATTTGGAAATTAATTTCACTTGATCTTTTTCAATTTACTTTTCACTTTGTTTGGGAAATGAGATCACCCTCTACTCTTCTGTTTAAAAATTAAACACCAAAACATATTCAATAATCCTAGAAGAAGGGCCAGAGAGATAGCTCTAGAATGAGCTCTTGCCTGGCAAGCGCAGGGTCCTGAGTTCAATCCCTGGTACCACCGAAAAAAAAAAAAAAGAACCTGTATCAAATACATAATAAACAAATAAATAATCCTACGAGGTCAGTGGTCATAGAGTTCACATTGCTGAACGAGGAATAAGGAACAAAGAGAGCCCACCCCTGCTCTCTTCTAAACACAATCTATATTCTAGCAGGTGGAAGAACCAAGGAAAATGTAGCGACAAGTTCCAGGCACCAAAAGGTCTGTAACGCCAGAGCTCACATGCTTAAGCTTCGTTTTGACACTAGCATGGTGCCATGATATTAGGAGGTCATGCCTTCCAAAGTCATGGAGGTAAATATGAAAGCACACTTGAACACACACTGAAATGGAGACAGGGAAATGGAAAGCTGAAAAGGAACTCTACCTCAGCCCTGAAGCTTAATTATCAATCACTGAATCTTAAGCATAAGTGATGTCCTATGATGCATTTTTAACATTTAGCACAGTAATTTCTTATAAGTAACCAACAAATAGTAGCACACTGAAAATAGTTGGGCGACAATTTATCTTCAAAAAAGCAGTGGTTAGAAGTTGACTATCAATTAAGCTTTACTGATAAAAATTTATATAAAACGTATCTATTTCTAAGAGTAATTTTGATGAATCTTTATAAATTTGTGCAATCATTACTATAATTTAAAAAAAGAGCATGTCCAAGATGCCATAAAGCTCCCTTGTAGCCCTTGGTGGTGCATGCCCCCTGTAATCTCAGGACTCTGAGAGCTGAGAGAGGATCATAAGGGCAAGACCAGCCCGGGTAATTTAGCAACATCCTCTCTCAGAATTAAAGTGGGTGAGGACAGGGATGTATCTCAGTGCAATGGCCCAACCCCTTCAGAAAAAACATTTCCTTGTGCTTCTTTGTGGCAATGTCCCCCTCCCATCTTAGGACCCTGACAACAACTGATCTGTTTTTGGACCCAACCGTTCTGCTTTTACTAGAATTTCATATAAAATAGAATTACACTGCATATGATCCCTGTGTCTGGCTTTTTTCACTCAGTGTCACTGTTCTGAGCTTCGTGCATGGCACCATGTGGATGAAGAGTCTTGTTTCTTTCTATTGCAGAGCAGTTTTCCTATTCTCCATATCAATTTTGTGCTCTTCTGAGAAGCCCTAAAACTAAATCTAATAACCTTAATACCAGTTGTTGAATTTCCTTGATTTTGTCCTCTGCAGAAATGTCAACATAGCATTAGTCATATATCCAGGTACAAAAGTAACAATTATCAAAGGGGCCAGTCCTGGTAAGACAACAGGAATTTACACAAGGAATTGAAAATGACTAGCTATACTACAGAGAAGAAGCCAGCAGAAAAGGGCAATATCTGCGGCTGGCGAGATGGCACAGAGGTCTAAAGCACTGACTTAGGCAAACCGCAGGGACCGCAGTTCAATCCCCGGCACCACATGCTGCGCCAGCCCCACTCCCAGGGCAGGCTGAGCCGGCCATAATACAAATAGAAATACGTAAGGTTTAAATAAAATAAAATTTAAAAAAAAGGGGCAACATCTGAAAGAAAGTTCCTGACTATAAAAGACAGAATGAGCACTAAGTTCAAGAAGACCAATTCTCCCTTGATTGTTGATGATAAGTACTTGTGTTATAGAGAGCTGTAACATACCTGAGGACCTCTCACCTGTCCAGTGTGAGGGGAACCTGAGAAACACTTATGGCACTTGGAAATTCAGGATCTTCAGTTGTTTCACATGAGTGAATTTTCACATAAATTTATTTTATTAAATACCTAATTAAAGTACTAAAAGGTGCTAATTCTATGCCTTATTAAATAGTCCATTGAACATAATTAAACATGTACTTGATGATGCAGAATCATTCTAAACAGTATAATTACCATGCTAAGTTTTTAGACAGACATGTCTCAGGAGTCACCATATTTGGCAGACTAGCATCTCATATTCTATTTTTTAAGATTTATTTGTTTGGTACAGGGTCTTGTTACACAGCTGAGACTCATAGTGATCTTCCTCCATGCCTGTGATCCACAATGCTGGGATTACAGGCGTGCACCACCATGCCCGATTTCAGGGACCAGCACAGCATGTGGTACTGGGAATAGAACCTAGGTCCTTGCACTTGCTAGGCAGGTGCTTATTAGACTGCTGAGCCATCTCCCCAGTCCAGCATCTCATATTCTAAATTGCCATTTTCAAATAGAAATTTCCATCTTTTCTCAGTGATGTCAAGTTGCTCTTCATACTGTTGGTATATCCTTATTTTACTATTTTCCCTCAAAAAATTTTGTAATTATAACACGTATCCATCACATGGAAGTGCCCAAGTCACAAGTATCTAAGTACTTATTCTTTTATTTAGCAATTGTTCACATGTGACATACTTGTTTCAGATCATTTTTTTTTTCTCAACTATTCTAAACTTTTTTTTTAACATTACGAAAATGGTTTAGCCATCTTCCAAGGCATTTTGGTAACAGAAATCACTTGGTCATACAATCCACCACAATGCAACCACTGTTACATTTGTTAAATTTCCTTTTCTTCTATGCAACTGGATTTCCAAAGAGTTGTACTATACTATAATTTGGATCATCATTTTTATAACACTCTAGCACATGTACATATTTAGGCTGCTAGGAAACCAATTATTTTTAGAGGATACAGAATATAGAGCAAGTGAATGGAAGTTATTTAACCAATTCCCTCTCATCGTTGCTCACTGAGATTTCCAACTTTTTACTATACACTCTTCAAAGTATATTTCTAGCATACAGTCTATCTCCTGATTTTTAATCTACTAAAAAGACATATTTGAGTATTATCTGTTTTGTATCATCTCCTTATCGAGAAGAGTAGCTGCTTGGTATCAGAATGAAATCTAGGGAGAGGTTTCATCCATTCACTCAAATCATTCATCCATGCAAAGCATATGTACCCAATTCTTATTTGAAATTAGAGATCTTTTTTTGGCAAAACAAATCTTAAAAACCAAGGTCTGGTCTCTGTTCTCAATAACTAGTTGGGACGACAAACTCCTGCTGCACTTGAAACACCCAGACAGCAACAAAGGAAGGAAGTACACGGCGTGGGCTAAGCTACTGTGCAACTCAGTTTACAGCAGCAAACTTGCTCAGGGTCTGCAGTTGGAGATAGGAAAGTGAGAGTCTTTACAGATAAGCAATCTTTGTCCCACGTACCTCTGCTGCCTTCATTCACCTACTACTTTCTCAGACACAAAGAGATGGCACCCAAATCTTTTCTCCTAACCCAAAGTTGAGTAGAACAGAAGTGGGAACTTTTTCTTTTCTTGCTCTAAGCACTCCCTCGTCTTTTTTGATAAGCAGCCCTTCCTCAGACTCAGTCACACAAGAGTTGGGCTACACAGCTACATCCAGCTCCCTTTCCTCACCTGGCCTCCGAGCTCACATCTGAACAACTGGACTAGACAAAACCCTGCCTAGCTCCATCACAAATGCATGAAGAGTCTCTTTTTTCTTAATGCCTATCAGATAGGAAAAAGAATGGCAAAGAAGTAAGATGCCAGTGTCAGGAAAAATGCACATGGAGAAAGAAAGAATGGCAAGCCATCTGGTTTTGTTTGTTTGCTTGTTTGTTTTCTCCCAAAGATCAAAACATCAGAAAGGTCTGGATTAAACCAACCGTCCCTACCCCACTCCAGGTTGCTCTGATACTGTTTGATCAAAATACACAGTAAAAGGGCCAGTTAAATAGCTCAGCAGATTAAGCGCCTGCTTTAGCAAGCACAGGGACCAGGGGGGCTGGGGAGATAGCTCATTAGAAGAAGCACTTACCTGGCAAGTGCAGGTGCCTGAGTTCAAGCCCCAGTTCCAGAAAAAAAAAAAGAAAAAAAAAAAAAGGGGGCCAGCGAGATGGCTCAGTGGTCTAACTGCCTGCTTAGGCAAGCTTAGGCAACCCCAGGAACCACAGTCCAATCCCCGGTACCACATGCTGTGCCCCACCCTCAGGGCAGGGTGAGCAGGCAATAGTATAAATAAATACATAAATAAATAAATATTTAAAAAAAAAAAAGGACAGGGACCAGGGTTTAATCCCCAGTCCCACATGCTGCATGCACTGGCCCCACCCCTGGGGCTGGCTAGTGAGTCTGGGCATGGTAGCACATGCCTGTAATCACAGCTCTGGGGAGGCTGAAAACAGGAGGATCACTAAGAATTTGAGCTGCATAGTGAAACCGTTAGCCAAAAAAGGAAAATAAAATACACAGTAAACTTTGACAGCCAGGTGTGGTGGTGCATGCCTGTGCCTGTAATCTCAGTACCTGGGAGGCTGAAGCAGGAGAATCAATGTGAGTTCAAGACCAGCCTAGGCTATGAAAGTTGAGATCCTGCCTCAAAAAGACCAAAAAAAAAAAAAAAAAAAAAAAAAAAAAATTTATGACAGTAAGAACTATAATGTTGGGCCGGCGAGACGGTTCAGCAGTCTAAAGCATCTGCTTAGGAAATCTTAGGCAGGGACCACAGTTCAATCCTGGCACCACATGTTGCACTAGCCCCATACTCAGGGCAGGCTGAGCCAGCCATAATACCAAAAAAAAAAAAAAAAAAGAACTGCAATGTCATTGCCATTTGCCTCCACCGGAATACCCCTCCTCCAGTTTTGAACACACCCCATCAATCTTGTCACATCCTGAAACACTTTTGGAAGACCTTTCATATGTTATAAGGTATGATCAAAAATATTGCTGTCAAGTGCTATCCATCAAAAAGGCTTCCTTCCATCCTGTTCACCAGATTTGGCATCATGCAACTTTTGACCCTTCCCCAAAGCCAAAACAACCACTGCTACAGCTTGCATCTAGACACCCCCTACAGCCTCATGTACTCTTGGGTGGGACTGGCTCTTAGCCAGGGCTGGCTTGTGTTCTGGGATCAAGGACATGATGCATAATTGATTTATAGTACAGTGTTAGGGTTAAGGGGTGTGACTGATAAATCAGTTCACTGATTAGGTTAGCTGGGCAGCCTAGATAGGAGATAAAAGGGGCAGAAAAAGCTGCTATAATCGCTTGTAGCTTGCTATTTTGCTTGCTTGATTTTGCTGTCTTCTGCATGCCATGAACATTTTCTCCATTGCAATGTCCTCTGCTGCACCACTCTTCCTTGGAGCCAGTAAACTATGAATTGAAGTTTCTACACACTGTGAACTAAATAAACTTTTTTTCTCCTTAATTTGTGGGTGTTGGGTTCTCTATGTCAGCAACAAGAGCAAAATAACTCAGACAAACATGCTTGGAAAACATTCTGAATTAGCTCATTACATCAAGGTAGCCACAACAGTACAACTTAAAGATATTCATAAGAGAGGACTTCCAGCATTGCTTCAGGAAATAGCAAATAATAACAACAAAATAACAATAATAAAGTATTGCTGTGTTCAAGCCCAGAAAAGTTTTTGTTTTTGTTTTTTGTTGCTGTTTTTTTTTTTTTTTTTTTTTTTTTGGCTGTCTCAGGCTGCCGTAAGGGTGGGTCTAGTGTGGGATGTGGAGCTGGGGATTGAACCCAGGGAAGTATTTGAGGGGGATTAAGGGGAATGTATCTTTCATTGTAATAATGGTTTTTTTTAATTTAAATATTCACCATATTTTTTTATCATACTTCACATATGGAGCTTTACTTTTAGGACCACTGCACACCCTTCGTGGCACACCTCACTCCCAAGTGAACTTCTCCATGCAACAAACTGGGAGAAGAATCTAGCTGGTAAGGGATCCAGAACAAAGAAGCAACGGGAAAGCCTAAACTCAAGGTTCAATCAGTGGAGGTAGGGTGGTGGGCTCATTTATATTTTAAACAGAAGCTTGTCCAGAAGGAACAGGCCTGCTGAACATGGCAATGAGCAAAATAATTACTATGCAATTCACTGGTTTTTAACAGGCATCTCATTTCTTCCTCCATTGTCTTTCCCAGTTTTTCTTGTCCTGGTAAAATAAACGGACTATCTGTAGAAGTCTTACAACATTATATTGGAAAAGTCCCTTCTGGCGACAACCTCCACAACTACCACTACAGCAAACAAATCACTCACATAACCTGCAGAAAACGGCAGCTTGCCCTTGCTAGGCGGGCACTTACGCAGCTGAGCTATCTATGTTACATTTCAGAGTTTCTGTGTGGCCACTAAGAGCACTGTGAGAAGCACTCCGTGGCTCCTCTGAGGGAAGGTCTCCATTAAAGAGGGCTTCACTTCTCAAGGAAACTTTGAGGTGCTTTAGAGGAAGCAGTTGAGCACATCAGTAAGTAGAACATTACCCTAAAGGGGAAACAATCATCCTACCTGATGGAGAAATGTCTGGAAAGTGTGGGAGTGTGGGAGGGGGGAGAAGCGATGTTTAAGACAGCTGGAAGGATCCAGCCATACTATCCAAGCATGGGAATTAGCACCCCAGCAGAGCAAAGTTAGGGCAATGGTCAGTAACTTGGCACAGCTGGCCTGCAAAAGAGATGCTCCTATATTTTGGACTTCACAAAGCAGGACATGAGGAAAAAATAATGAATATAGGAAAACAATATCCTCTATCCCTATTTTCATTTCATAAAAGAGGTTTTTTTTTTTTTTTTTTTTTGGTGGTACCAGGGATTTCATAAATTCATTTCATAAAAGAAAAAGTGTTTTAATACATACACTCACAGGTATCACCTTGGAGTAAGATGACACATCTAACTTAAAGCACATTCACAACAGTGTGTTTGTTCTTTATCTCACTTTTTTGCAGACCAGGTAAACACTGCCATGGTCTACCTCTGGTAAGCCCTTTGGAAAATGATTACTACAGAGTGCAAGAAGGTGTGTTCCTTCTTCTAAGATGCCAAGCAGTGTCCCTCAGTGCCTGACAGGGCTGGAAAGCAGGCTTATATGGCTACGAAGTCTACACACCTTGGGGCCCACACCTGGTCTCCAGATCCCTGAAGTAGCTCAACAACCAAGAGAGACCCACCTACTCTTGAGGTCTCAAAATCCATCAGTCAGTTAGGTATCTGGAAGGCTGAATGTGAAGTTCACTGAAGCTATTTTAAATTAAAGTCTGTGGATTAACTAAATGGAACCATTAAAAATGTAATATAGCAGAAGCACAAAAGAGAGGAAACATAGCAGGAGCGAAACTGTACACTTACGTACACGGGATGAATTTGATATTGGTCCTAGGAACCTTCAAAAGGTTTTCCACATTGATGATAGCAGCGTGCAATCCTGGAACTATGCTTGGAATGTGTGTTGTTCTGGTCTTTTAGATGTGTACTGCTTCCAATGTAAACTTGGTTGCTGCTATGCTCTCTTTCAAGTAAATGATTGGTTAACAAAAAAGTGTATTAAGTGAGAGTAAGAGACTAGGCAAAATGCCACACACTTGACAGGCTACAATTTTGTATATCCTTGGATTTCTAAATGTCTGTGTAGAAAATGTATAAATGCTTTTATGAAATTCTAAAGAGATTTATTAGAATAGCAATGATTGACAGAAAATACCAATTGCAAGATAAGTCTAAGATGTTTGATACTCAGAAAGATAGTGATGTTAAGCTCAATTACCTATGTTATAGAGTAATAGTATCATGAAGCTTCTCTGCTGGAGGGTTGAGAATGTAAGCTAACAGACCAAAAATTAGAGAAAAAGAAGGACTATGAAGATAGCCAACATTTTGGCCTTAGCCCTTCAAGGTCAGTGAGGACTCAGGACATAAGAGAACCTGTGCTGTAACATCCTGTAACTCAAAGATTTCCCAAATTTTCTGTTCAAGGAGATTAAGGGACCTCAGAGGAAAAGGATAAATGAAGTATAGTGTGCCTAAAGAGAGTCACCTAGAGAGAGGACATTCTCTCAGGCTTTCACAGACAGCAAACTTGTCAAGCAATGGCTGTGACTCATTCCGATGGTTGACACTGGCAACAGCTCTACAAAGCACTGTACATGGTTCCAAAGTTAATCCTGAGGGGATTTGACCCTGGAAGATACAAAAGATGAATGTTCTGTCATACAGGTCTGGCCTTAACTTGCCCTTGATCACCCAGCAGAAAAGCTTAATTATAAGGCATAGAACACAGAGCTAGATCAGCATGATGAGCTGTAAGAGGCTTATACCAACAGCGTCCAACATTGCCAGTTTCACCGGTATCCCACTACAATTATGGAACGTT
>PVKN010024043.1:0-14572 GCA_004027915.1 Capromys pilorides
AGACCTCTTGTTCCATTTCGCCCCGAGAGTCTATCATTCAATATTTCTTTGATTTAAAAACCTTATAAATTATTAACAGACTATTTCAAATAATTGACAAAGTGCTATATAAATGTTACCAGCAGCAGTATCTATTCATTTTAAATTAATAAGTTAGTACTGACTTCCTTTTGAGTGGTAATAATGAAATAGCTGACTAAACAATCCATTTTACAAGTAACCTATCATTAACTATAGTGTAACAGACTTGGGCCTGAAGTGGAATTTATATGAAATGGAGTTGTTTTGGTTATGTTTTGCTGCATAATAAGCCATGTGGGAAAACTTAGTGGCTTAAAACAACAATGACTTATTATTTCTTGAAATTTCATGAAACGAGATGGAGAGTTCTGTGCATCTCACCCAGGTTCACTCCTGCAACAGCATCTGCTGGAAGGAAAATGATGGCCTCATTCACATAGCTGGCCATTGGCATTGCTGTCAGCTGGCATTTCCTGGTTCTCCTAGGCCCCTCATTTAGTCAGCTGTGCCCCTCCTCCATTCACATATTGAAGTCCTAAGCCTTGACCTCAGAATAAAACTATATTTAGGGACTGAATCTTTAAAAAGCTGACCAAATTAACATGAGGTCATTGAGTGGGCCCTCACCCAATGCAATGGATGATGCTCTTATAAGAGGAAATTTAGGGCAGAGTAGTGATAGAACTCCTGCTTAGTATATTCTCTATTCGGGGTTCAGATCTCCAGCACAAGAAAAAAAAAAGTCAAGCAAATAAAAGTTGGACACAGACACACACAGAGTAAAGGCCGTGTGAGGGCACAGAGAAAGGTGGTCTTTACACCCCCAGAAGAAGCCTCACGAGAAGCCAGCCTTGCTAATACCTTGGCCTCAGTCCTCCAGCCTCCAGTACGTCAAGAAAATACATTTGTCATTTCAGCCACCCAGTCTGTTTACTTCTTATGGCAGTCCTAACAAACTAACACACTCCTTAGCTTCCAGTAGCTAAGAGGAATTGTATTGGTGTGCTAGGGTTGTGGTGAGGAATTGTCACAAACTCAGAGGCTTACACAACCACTCAGAAGTTCACTGTCTCACAATTTTGGCAATGAGAACTCCAAGACACTGTCAAGGTTGATCCTTCCAAGGACTGGGAAGAAAAATGAGCTCCAAGGGCTGGCCGAATAGCTCAGCGAATTAAAGCTCCCACAAGCAGGCGCAGGGGCTGGGGGCTCAATTCCAGGGCCTACTGTGCCAGCCCCATCCCCGGGGAGCGCTGAGACAGCAACTGAAACTGGGTGTGGTGGCGCATGCCTATAATCCCAGCTCTTGGTAGGCTGTAAACAGGCGGATGGTTACAAGTCAGACCTAGTAGTAAGACCCTGAACACCCTGTAGACCCTTCCCTAAAATAGAAGAAGAAGAAGAAGAAGAAGAAGAAGAAGAAGAAGAAGAGGAAGAGGAAGAGGAAGAGGAAGAGGAAGAGGAAGAGGAAGAGGAAGAGGAAGGAGGAGCTCCAGCCTCTCCCTGGCTTCCGCTGGTTTGTTGGCAATCTTTTGGTGTGCAGAGCCATCACCCTTATCTCTGCATTAACCTTCATATAGCAGTCTTCTGGGTGGGCCCGTGCCCAAATTTCCCATATTCATCAGAAGACAGTCATTGTATTGAAATTAGCATTTACTCTAATGAACTCATTTTAATTTGAGGACTTCCATAAAGATGCTGTATTCAAAAAAGGTCATGTTGTGAGGTTCTGACAGTTAAGGACTTAGCCTGTGAGTCTGGTGCAAGCCACAACTGAACCCACACCCCTGTACTTCCTCATAGCCTGGTGGTCTCAGGATGCTCAGAGCATAAATTCAAAAACTACAGGGTCATTTAAGGGCAAGGCTTCAAAACTCTCTCAGTATCACTTCTACGGCAGCCTATTAGTCAAAGCAAGTCACAAGGCCAGCCCAAGTTAAAAGGATGTGGAAATAGATTTCACCTCTTAATAGGAAGACCAGCATAATATTATGGCCATGTTTACAAGGTACTCCAGGACTGGACTGAGGGGAGAGGAGTCAAACTGGGAACTGAATCAGGGCTTTTGCACTGAGATACAACCCTAGCCCTTTTTGTTTTTATTTTGAAAAGAGTCTTAGTAAGTTGAGAGCTTGCTCAGGCTGGGCTGAAATTTGTGGTCCACCTGCCTCCCACAGTTCTGAGTTCACAGGCATGTGCCACCAGCCCTGGCCCAAGCATAGATTGTATAATCAGAAGGCACCCATGCCAATCTCAGCGACTACTACTTAAGAAATTTCCTCTGCCACCTCCCACCCACAAACTCTTCTCTTTCCTTTCTCTGAGCTTCTCCTAGAGGGGGAACTCACCTATCCTCTGTGTCCTTGCTAATACTGGACAAGTCTCCTCTGACTTGAAGGGCAACGCCCACTCCATCTTTTCTTCATTAAAAAAAAGAAGTTTGATGATTACAAAATAGGGGTTGAAAAAGTGCCTTATGCACTCCAGCAAAATGCTTTATACTTAGCTACACCTCCAGACCCGTCCAATTTTTTTTAAAAAATGAACTATAATGTTGATACATAAAAATACATAGATGAGTTAGGTGTGATGGCTCATGCCTGTAATCCCAGCACTTAGGAGGCTAAGGCAAGAGGATCACTGTAAGTATGAGTGAGGCCAGCCTGGGCTACAAAGTGAGTACAAGACTAGCCTGAATTGTATAGTGAAATCCATATCTCTCTCTCTCTCTCTCTCAAGTACATAGGTGTAATGCATTGCTAACTGGTGGTCAACTTGTTATCTCCAGCTGAATTGAACCAGCATGATGCTGGGTGTGGGAGGCCCACCTGAGGATTATTGCCAGCAGCACAACAGGCAGAGCTGGAGAAGTGTCGAGAGGCTGTTAGGGAAGCTGTTGGAGCAGCTGTTGGAGCTGTTGGAAGCTGCTGGTTCTCTTGGTCTATTCTGCTGGAGGACCTTGCATGATGGCTTTCCTGATGAACTTGGCTGTTCTTGTCACTGGAGGAGCTTGGGACCTTTGTTGTGACGAAGACTGGCTGTGGCTCGTTTAGGGGGAGCTCTGGTCTTCATCTTGAGCATTGTTTCCTGGCTCTAAAGGGGAAGATGGTGCACTGCTCAGCCTCCTGGAGAAGCTTGTCGTATTGGCCTTCTTGATGGAAACAGCTTTCCTCATTGCTGGAGGAGCTCGGGACCTCACTGTTGCTGTGGATGGCTGTGGTACTTTTGCAGAAAGCTCTGCCTCTTACCTTGAGCTTTGCTGCCTAGCTCCAGTTGAGATCCCTCAGCCTACTAGCACAGATCCTTTATCCTAATGGCATAGACTTTCTAGCTTGCACTGCTGACCTTTGGACATTTACAGATCTGCCTTCCCAGTGCAGATCTTTAAAGCGGGTCTGCATGAGATCTTGTTATGGGCTCCAGGCTTCCAATTGGACTTGTGGGAGGCGTTGTTATGAGCTCTAGGTTTTCAGCTGAACTCATGCAGCATATTAGGATCCAGGACCTCAGCTGGATTCTTCGATCTCTAGTGTGTGGGCAGATTTCCTGCACTCTTGCATATGATTCTTTGGGTTACTATAGTCTTACAAAATGTGCTCTGTATTATATTGTTTCCCTTGCAAAAACCCTAAACCAGGACAAGAGGCGAAGATGTATACATATTTTATATCAGAAAAAAAATGTTATCTTTCATAAGCTTGAATTTCACAATAGTCATGCCATTAGCATTAAAAGCACAGCAGTACCAACACCCCTAAACCATCCCCAGCAAGTGAGATGGGGAAGGGAGAGATGCAGATTATAGGTTTTATGAAACTCCATTCACCAAACTACCTAACTTCAGTGGGGCAGGCAGCTCCCCATTTTCCCAGGGGTCCTTAGGGAGCTTGCTGACAGAGTCACTCTTCTGTCCTGAAAGGACACACTAAGTCCTCTGAGGGCCGGGGGGTGGGGGGTGGGTGGGTGGGAAGGGTCCCCAGGCTGAGTCAACAAGAGGCTCTGGTTCAGATGTGTCCAGTAGGCTGTAGGGGTTACTGTCTGGATCTTTCAGCACAGAACTAATATACGAAGAGTTATATCTTGAGGTGGGTAGGGTGGCAGGTGTGTGACCCCTACTCTGACCCCCAATTGGCCATCTCCAGCTTTCTTTATCCCAGGTTGAGGGATCCTAGTCACCAGGTCCAGCTCTGCTGGGTTCTTCTCTTTTCTCTGACTCAGTCTCAGAAACTGTGGATGGATATGAACTGAGGCCATAGGCAGGACTGCTAGTCCTGGAGATAGGAGAGGTGATACTCCAGCAGCACCTGGGCATTGCTGATACTCTCTTGGGTGCCAACAAATATGAAATGAACCATTCCCTCCTCCAAGGGATTCTTCTGGTCATTATCACCTTCAATATGGATCCTCAGCACGCCAGATTTATCCACAATCTCCTGGATAACTTTCCCATATTTTCCAATTCCTTTGCCGATGAGGTTCCTGGGCACTTGTGTGGAGTTCTCAGAAAACTCTAGGCAGCTTTGGGCCTGTCTGCAGGCCTCAGGAATCTCCTCATAGAGGTGGAAAGTGCAGGTCTCTTCACCCAACTCAATGATGATCACCCCAGGTACCTTTTGAGCCTGCTGAATGTTGGCACTGTGAGTCCCAATTGCCAGACCCATGAGGTCCTCTCACGCTGTGAACTCCTGCTGGAATACTGCTGCCAGCTACTAGCTTGTTTCAAGGTGTTCAGTAGCTTCTTCATTGAGGGACATGAGGAACAGTTTGGTTTGGAGGCTTCAAAATGCCTATCACCCAGCAGAGATGCCCGCTTCACAGGGACTTCTATGCTCGACAGAATATAGAGCTATTTGTGATATTGAGAAAGATACACTTGGCTCCCAATG
The DNA here is from genome assembly GCA_004027915.1 of Capromys pilorides. Lineage (NCBI taxonomy): Eukaryota > Metazoa > Chordata > Mammalia > Rodentia > Capromyidae > Capromys > Capromys pilorides. Next base: position 4,908 of record PVKN010024043.1, read on the forward strand.
CTTTTTTGAACTCTCTATAGATGTTTTCATTAGAGCAGCTGTAGGGAAGAATAAATATTTAGAGGGCAGAGGGTAGTGAAAGGTTCAGGAGAGAGAGAGAATGGGACAGAGAAAGCAAGAGATCAGGAACCACAGTTAAAGAACTGGAGTGGATGACCTCATTTTAACCTGATTACTTTTGGAGTAATTACTGCTGTCATTTCAGCTCACCTCCTGAGGTACTAAGAGCTAAGACTTCAGCCTATCTTTCTGGAAGACACAATTCAACCCATATAATGAGTAATATTAGAATTTCGAAATCTGAGATTTGATTTTAAAATGCATAATCTGGACTGAGGAGATAGTTCAGCAGTATAAGCACCTGCCTGGCAAGGGCAAAGACTCGGGTTCAATCTCCAGTACCACATGCCACGTTGATTTCAGGACTTCAGGCTCCCTCAGCCAGCCACTGAAACTGGATGTGGTGGCACAAGCCTGTAATCCCAGAGCTGGGGAGGCTGAGACAGGAGGGTCACTATGAGTCTGAGCTACATAGCAGGACCCTATACCAAATACATAAATAAGTAAAAGATTTTTTAAAATTGAAAAATAAAAATGCCAGAAAAGTTTAACCATGAGGCATAAAATGTAAAGCTAGATTAGTATGCTGAGCTATAAAAGGCTTAAATCAACAGCTTCTGACATTGCCAGTTCTGCCAATAATCCATTGCAATTATAGAATTCTGGACTATGTATACAACTACCTTCTCTTAGTTTAATGACAAGAAATTTTTTGTACCAACAATGATTAGAAAAATTATCATGTCTACATCCTGTGCTCTGTATAACTACCACGAGGACAACAATATGCATTGCATCAATTATTGGGAATGTACTACTAACATGTTGTGAAAATGTCACATTGTTATTTCTTATTAAAAGTAAAAAAAAGAAAAATGCATAATCCTTTTTTGCTTAAATTAGTTTGAGCTGCTTTTTTTCATATTAATAGCTGATATACCAATTTAATCAAAGCAAATGTTCCAATGTAAAGTTTAATGCAAATGACTCATACAAAATTGGTAAGCTAGAGAATGGCATCAGTAAAAAAAGTAAATTGTGTCACTTCATTGCTCAGCATATTGTTTTCTTTTTTGTAATACTGGGAATTGAACTCATGACCCTGCACTTGTCAGGCAGACACTGCACCACTGAGCTAACAGAGCTATATCTCTGTCCCTGTGTTATATTTGTAAAACAAATTGCTTTAGCAATCCATGCAAACTTTTAAAAAGTCTTCACCTGCAGAGTGCTATCCTTTACTGTGGGCTTAAGTGCCTTTCTTTTTAAGTGCCTTCTGTCATTTCAGGAACCACGATGTTTCCACTGAGCTTTCTGAACAGCTGGGAGTGAGGATGAGGAAGCTGCAAAGACATTTTCCTGTGTTTTCCTCTAAGAGGACTTTTCAGACCTTTCCCTGGCATCTTTGCTTCCTTGGCAACTGTATAAATACCTCTCTTGTGTCTGTTTTCTACAAACAAAGCAAGGCAAATTTAGTTCTCAATACTCCCTCTGCCTTAAATGCCACCCCCCTCCCATGTTGCCTGGCTAGCTGCTACTTATCTCTTCCTTAACTTCTGTGCCTTCCTGAGAGAGAAGTTCCTCACCTCCTTGAGCCAGGCAGGATGTCACACACCACGGGTCATCCCAGCACATGAGAGCCTGATTCAGGAGGATCACTGTGGGTTCCAGGCTAATCCTGAGTGACATAGTGAGTCCAGGCCAGCCAGAACTAGTCAATAAATAAATAAATAAATAAATAAATAAATAAATAAATTTTAAATTGTTTAATTTTTTAAAAGAAAATTAAAATTGAGATCAGTTGCACCAGTGAGCTAGCTCAGCACACTAAGCAGCTGCTTAGGCAAGCACAGGGGCCAGGGTCCAATCCCTGGCACCACATGCCATGCTGGCCCCACCTCTGGATGTACTGAGCCAGTGACTGAGTCAGGATGAGGTGGTAGATGCCTGTAATGTAATCCTGGCACTGGGGAGGCTGAAAACAGGAAGATCACTAGGAGTTCAAGCTGCATAGTGAGACCCTGCACAAATATATACATATACATATATATATATATATATATATATATATATATATATATATATGTATTATGGCTGGATCAGCCCACCCTGGGGGTGGGGCTGGCACAGCATGTAGTGCTGGGGATTGAACCAAGGTCCCTATGGTTGCCTAAGCTTGCCTAAGCAGGCGCTTTAAGCTGCTGAGCCATCTCACTAGCCCAAAAATAAATAATTAAATAAATAACAAATAAATAAAATTGAAATCAATTATGAGAAAGAACGCAAAAGCTATCTAGAGAACTCTATTATTTAGATATAAATAATTTTGGTGCTTTCTTTCCTTTTTGATTTTCTTTGTGCATAGATACAAGCATTCAAGTTTTTGTTACTTTTGATGTTTTTGAATAATACATTACTTGAGAGAATAGAGTGGGGAAAGTTCATCAACGGTAGCAAGTTAGATACAAATAAGAGATTATAGGGTGCTATATGCACAACAGCGTGGCTACAGATCACAACAATGTACTATATCCTTTAAAATAATTGCAAGCAAGAGTTTTAAAAGTTTTTTTATTATAAAGAAATCATAAATCATCAAGGAGATATATATCTTTAACCTGATTTAAACATAACACAATGAATATGTGCATGGAAACATTAAATGGCACAATTTTTGTTTTTATGCATCAGGTAAAAATAAAATTTAAAAGGATTTCACTTATTGTCTCTTAAGAATTAAAATAGCACAGAACATAAATTTAAAAACTACAGGGCTCAGAGTATAATTCAGTGGCATAGTAATGATGTGGCGTGCCCCAAGTCCTGCATCTGAGCCCCAGCTGGGGGGCAGGTTTGGGGTGGGGAAGGCATTTTGAGTTACAACTAGTTAATCCAGTTACACACACATATATACACACACGTGTGTGCACGAGCACACACACACAACTAAAAGTTTAAAAGTTTCAGGAAACCGTCTTTATTCTGACTGTGAGGTACTCATGTTTTGCAGTCTAGTCTATATCCTTTTGTTTGTTTGTTTTAGCACTATAGAGAGGGAGGGGCAGCCCCCAGGGGGGCTCAGGACAGACAGGTCAAGGAGAATTCATATTGGGGGAAGGCCAGTCAGGAAGAACAGTATCAGAGCCCAAGCGGGCTAAGGAGTTGTTCTCCAAAGAGAAACAATCTTTGTGATTCCCAGCATTCGAATAAAGTAAGGGGTAAGAAAGGCACACCATGAAAACTCCAGGTACTAAGAAACCCCTAAGCATAGTGTTATTGACTTTTGGACCCTGAAGAAATTCTTACCAAGTTCTTGGTGTGTCCTGCAAAGAGAATTGGACAAGGCACACATAAAAAATATTGAGGATGTATGTTTATTGAAGATGAAAAAGAAATACATTCTACAGAGGGAGAGCAGACTGGTGAAAAGGCTCACAGGGACCATGAAGATAATGGAGGAGGTCTTTTATATTTGGAGTTTCTGGATCACCATCTCTCTGGTACACATAAGGTTTTTGGGATGGTTATCCTACCAAAAACCCACTTGGGGACTGGCGAGATGGCTAAGTGGTCTAAAGCACCTGCTCAGGCAAGCTTAGGCAACTGCAGGGACCATAGTTCGATCCCTGGCACCACATGCTGTGCTAGCCCCACCCCCAGGGCAGGCTGAGCCAGCCACAAAAAAGTAAAAAAACGAAAAAAACCACTTGGTCTAGAGCCAGAAGACTTGCTTGGTTTTATACCAGATGTAAAAGGATTTGAAAATGCTGCTTTCGGATTGGACCCATGTGCATACAGTGTTCAGGAACATAAGGCCATCTGTTAATTTATACCCTGGGTTTCATGATTAACAGGTTATGTCCACTTACTGGACTGAATTTGCCCCAGCTCTAATCTCCTACTTTACCAGTATAGCCAGCTCACACCTATAATTCCAGATACTCGGAGGCTGAAGCAGGAGAATCACAAGTTGAAGTCCAGTCTGGGAAATTAGCAAGACCCTGTTTCAAAATAAATAATAGAAAAAGGGCTGGGTGTGGTGGCTCAGGCCTATAATTCCAACAGCCTAGGAGGCCAAGGCAGGAAAACTACAAATTCCAGCCAGCCCAAGTGAATTAGCAAGACCCTGTTTCACAGTAAAAAAAAATCAAAAGGGCTAAGGATGTATCTTAGTGGTAGGGCTTCCCTTGGTTCAATCCCCAGTATGAATTAATTAATTTAAAATATATTTTAAAAGTTATAAGGACTAGCAATATAGCTCATTTTGACAGTCCTGCATTCAAGTATGAGTATTGCAAAAATAAAATTAAATAAATAAACAAGGGCTGGGAATGTAGTTCAGTAGTACAGAGTTTGCGCAGTGTATCAGACAATGTTTCACTAGAGAAACAGATAGAATGCAAGATATACAATTGTATAAGAAATTACTAGATTGGGGCTCGCAAGATGGTTAAGAGGTCTAAAGCGCCTACCTAGGAAAGCTTAGGCAACTGCAGGGACTGTGGTTCGATCCCCAGCACCACATGCTGCGCCAGCCCCACCCTCAGGGCAGGCTGAGCTGGCTGTTAAAATAAATAAATAAATAAATAGTCTGAAAATTAAAAAAAAAGAAAAAAGAAATTACTAGATTGGCTTGCAAAGGTCAGCCACAGAGTTGGATAAGGAAGCATGAAGAGGATATCTGTACACTGGAGACTGAAGATTTCAGTCAAAGGTTGGGAGTCACTGCAGTATCCATGCAAGTTCGTATCAGGAGGCTGATGATTCTCTGACGAAAGCTGAAGAAGAGTCTACATTTGAATGCTGAAGTCTAAGAGTCTGTGCTGGAAGTCAGGAGATGATATCCAAGCTGAAGGTAAGGACTGGATCTCTTGCAAAGAACAGAAGCAAATCCAGCCTTCCTCATTTCTCCTTTATACCATCTTAGCCACAAGTGGCCCCTGGGGTGGGTCCTCTACACCCGAGGGTGCAGAAATGCTGAGCCAATTTAATTAAGCTTCTGAACTTCTCAAATTGACACAATCAATCCACCACTACACCTGGCATCCTTAAGGCCTGAGTTGGATCTCCAGGGTGTTAAGGATGGGGGCAGCAAGTCCCAGTGGAGAAGTACCACGGAAGGTGCAAAAAGTCTGTGGTATCTCAGAAAAAGTAGTTGAAAGCAACACTGTCAAGTGCACTGTAAGCAACATAATTTGTCCAATGTCTAGAGTTGCTGACACCCCTAAAACCTCAGGCAGCTGTTTTCTCCTTGATTGGAAATTCACAGTAAAGGATCTCCCACTGTTGCCTTATTGTGAGGAATGCAATGGAAGTGGACAATTTATCTGTTTTGTAATAGCCTGTGACTTCGCCTGTGGATGAAACATTGCTCTTTGGCCAGGTATGGTGGTGCATGCCTATAATCCCAGCACTGGGGTTCAGGGGGTTGCAGGGTCACCATGAGCTGAAGAACAGCCTCAACTACATAGTGAGTTCAAGGCCAGGCTGACCTACACAGCAAGACCCTTTCTCTAAAATAAAATAAGCATTGTGCTTTGTATGAAGATAATGCTAGTTTAATTTTTAATATTGTGGCAATGTTTTTAAGATATCAGATAATAAAAAGAACAATTATAATACCTATTCCTAAAACGGGAGAATCACTATGAATTCAATCTGTGTAGAAAGACCCTGTAGACCCTGTACTAAGTACATTTAATAAATAAATGAAAATACCTATGCCGGCATGACCTATACCACTTTGCAAGTGAAGATTAAGCAATTTTTTTTTTTCCTGTACCAGGGATTGAATTTAGGACTTTGTGCTTGCCAGGCAAGTGCTTAGTCTACTGAGCTATCTCCCTGGCCTGAGCAATTGTTATTTTAATGACACACAGAACCCATATAACAGAATTAAAAAGATAAATAACCAGAGCAACATACTGTGCAATTTGCTGCAATAATTTGGGGTTGGGTAGTGAAAGCTAAACTGAAAACTTAATCTCATAAGTTCAGAATGAGAAAGGCAAGTACTGTAATTCTATTCACTTGAAAGCCTTCATTTTCTCCAAAGACATCAATGTTCACACTGAAATAGTTGCTGTTGAATTTTGGGCATTACCACAAAAACTAACACAAATTAACAAGCATTCCTATATCTGTTACTTGATTGTTCTATGAAACAGTAAAGTCATATTTTCTGATTCCGAAGTTGCAACCAAAATGTCTTGTTGGCAAACAAAAGGGAAAATTTTGATGACAGATGGGTTGGCCCCTTTGAGTGCAGAGCAAATCTGACAAGTTCTACCCACAATCACGCTTTCCACAGCCTGTCAAAAATGTCTCAAATCACAGGGACAATGACAACACAATGTTCTTCCTAGCTTTTAGAGTTGGATTTTAAAAAAGAATTTCAAGTCATTTTCTTGGCTTGGGCAAAGGTTTTAGTGAAGTAGAAGAACACATAAAATAAAAATTATCTTGTCTAAATAGTAGATGTTAATTATTGATCTCTATAGTCCGTGGAATTTCCATTCTCTTATAAACTTTTTTTTGATCTTTTTGAGACAGAGTCTCACTGTGCAGTTCAAGCTGGCCTTGCTCTTACTCCTATCCCATTTTATAAACTTCTTATCAACATAGATTTTTAAAAACCCATACCAGTGAAATATTCTGCACTGTATACCTTATAAACAACATGGCTTAGAAAAGGTATGGATGTAGGGTCAGGGAGATAGCTCAGTAGAATAAGTGCTTGCCCAGCAAGCTCAGGGTCTTGAGTTCAATCCCGAGTACAGTGAAAAAAGAAAAGGTATGGATATGACTTATTTACCTGTGACTTTGATGCTTTCATAATTGCTATGATCTGAAGGTTTATGTCCTTCTGAAATTCACATGTTAAAATCTAATCCTCAAAGCAATAGTATTAAAAAATGGAAACTTTGGGAATGATTAAATTTGTAGCCCCATCCTAATGAATGATATGAATGCTCTAATAAGAACCCAAGGGAGTTTTCACCCCTTCCACCATGTAAGGACACAAAGGAAGAGATCAGCTACAAAGCAGAACCCGAACTAGACACTGAATCTGCCAGTCTCTTGATCTTAGTTCCAAAACTATGAATAATAAATTTCTGTTGTTTATAAAGTACCCAGTGGTGTTATGGCAGTGAAAATGAACAAAGACAAATTTTTTATAAGGGTGACATTTTAGTTGCTTTAAAATGTGCAGGAAAAGGAGGGGGGAGCAGCCAGGTAGCTCAGTGGACTAAAGTGCATATTTAGGCAGAGCACAGAAACTGGGGTTCAATCCCAGGAACCACAGCCTTGTCAGCCCCACCCTAGGTTGTGCTGAGACTGTGATTGACCCAGGGTGCACTGAGACTGTGATTAAGACTGGGCATGGTGGCACATACCTGTAGTTCCAGTACTCCAGAGGTTGAAGCAGGAGGATCATTGCGACTTCAAGACCAGCCTGGGCTACAAAGTGAGCTCAAGGTCAGCCTGAACTCCATAGCAAGACCCTGTCTCAAAAAGACCAAAAAAAAAAAATCTGCCTATCTATCTATCTATCTATCTATCTATCTATCTATATCCAGCACCAAGCTCCCAGTGACCCCGCCTCCAATCAGAACCCACCTCCCAATAGCATATTTAACTACTGAACCTGATATTAAAAAGAATTTAACTCCTGACCTGAAAGATATCAGATGTGCCAAATTTGTGTCCCCTGAAATAGAATAATGAATTCCAAGGGACACAGGAGGTTAGAAGGAAGGATGGGCTGGGGAGATAGCTCCATGGCACAAGTGCCTACCTGGCAAGTGTAAGGTTGTGAGTTTGAACCCCAGTCCCACCAAAGAAAAAAAAAGAAAGAAAAGAAAAGAAGGAGGAATGGTATATTAAGAGATGGCTCTTGAGAGACAGGAGTAGTCTCAGTGAGTGGTCACTGAGGTTTTCGTGAAGGGTAACTTATACAGTCAAATCACAATGGAGATACAACATAAGTCAAACTATAGGAATACAAGCAGAGCCTCTTAAGCTAATATTGGTCCAACATGGAAACAAGTCACACAGCAAAGCATACATAGAAAGATGAAAGAACTTCTTGGAAAAGGAGAGACATATGGGTACAGATGTCCTGGTCATCCACCTGTGAATCTGATGTCTATCAGGGCCCACTGGACCTAGTGGTACTAAGTATAGAATAGTCTCAAATTGCTGTTTAATTTTCTGGTCTGGGTATTGCTTCTCCATCCTGAGGCCTGGCTCTCTTCAGATTCGCCTCTGACCACAAGTCTGATATCTCATATGTTTGTGCTGACTTTTTTGATAGCCCGATCCTGCTCTGACTGTATATGAATTTCCATCTAACTTAGCTGCCTATAATAAACTCACCTATAGGGGAATCCACCAATGAGTATAGAGCCCTCACAAGCCAATCACCTTCCAAATACAAAAGAATTGAGGAGATATTTCATATCTAGTTTGTGACAGCTCATCTTGACCAATGGATGGGGCAGCGTCGACTGTGTTTTCTGAGGCTCGGTTGCAAAGTACTTTTCATCTTCTTTCTTGAATGCACCCACTTGAAGTGCAGCTGAAAGATATTAAAACCAGAATGTTAGGTGTAAAGCCAAAGAAGGTGAAATGGACGTGAGTTTCACAATTATTTCATGAAGTCATGAATAAAATTAGTATAAGCTAATAGAAATCATAGCTCAGAAGAATCTCTTGCATAGAGGTAGAAATGTAGAAGAAATGGATAATCCCAAAAATTTAGTCCACTACCAAGAACAAAAGAACTACTGAAGGCTGATAATAAATAGAGCTTTTCTTTTCCTGGTTTTTGTTTTTTTTTTTGTTGTTGTTGATTTTAGATTTTGTAATTACTTTTAATAAGAAATAACAATGTGACATTTTCAAAACACGTTAGTAGTGCACTTCAATATTTGATACAATGCATATTGTTGTCCTCCTATTAGTTATACAGAGCCCAGCGTGTAGGTGTTACAATTTTTCAACTCATTATTGGTACAACCAAATTTCTTCTCATTGAACTAAGAGAAAGTAGTTGTATACATAATCCAATGTTCGATAATCACAGTGGGTTATTGGTAAAACTGGCAAGGTTGGAAGCTGTTGATTTAAGCCCTTTACAGCTCAGCATTCTAATCTGGCTTTCTGTTTTATGCTTTGTGGTTAAACTTTTCTGCTGGGTGGTTAAGGGCAAGTTTAAGCACGACCTGTATAGTAACACATGTGACTTTTGTATCTCTCAAGATCAGTCAAATCCCCTCAGGATTTACTTTGGAACCATGTACAGTGCTTTGTAGAACTGTTGTCAGTGTCAGCCATCTGGATGAGTCACGGCCAGTTTGCTCTCTGTGAAAGCCTGAGAGAATGTTTTCTCTCTAAGTGATGCTCCTTTGGCACATTATGTGTCTTCAGTCCCTTTCCTCCGTAGCCCCATAATCTCTTTGAACAGAAAATTTGGGAAACCACTGAGTTATAGGCTGTTATAGCACAGATTCTCTTATGTCCTGAGTCCTGACTGACCTTGAAGGGCTAGGGCCAAAATATTGGCTATCCTTGTAGCCCTTCTTTTTCTCTAATTTTTGGTC
>PVKN010024044.1:0-14592 GCA_004027915.1 Capromys pilorides
ACAGACCCGGCGCGGGGGCCGCTGGGCCAGAAGAAGAAGCAGTTCCGTTCAGGCACCGCGGCGGCGGCGGCGGGACAGACCCGGCGCGGGGGCCGCTGGGCCAGAAGAAGAAGCAGTTCCGTTCAGGCACCGCGGCGGCGGCGGGACAGACCCGGCGCAGGGGCCGCTGGGCCAGAAGAAGAAGCAGTTCCGTTCAGGCACCGCGGCGGCGGGACAGACCCGGCGCAGGGGCCGCTGGGCCAGAAGAAGAAGCAGTTCCGTTCAGGCGCAGCGGCGGCGGCGGGGCAGACCCGGCGCAGGGCCAGCCATTGGTTCAGGAATGGATATGTGACCCCAATGGCCAATAATGTAGAAGCAAATTTGCAGGGACTTCTGGGAAAGAAAATTCTCTCTCTCTCTACTGGAACTTCTGGAAGAAATGATCTAATCCCTTTGGGATATGACTGAAGATGAACCTAACTGTAGCAGCACCTGAGAGCCTGGCTAACAGCAGGAGAATGGAGCAGAGACAATGAGAGAAGTTGAGGTCAAGTAATGTCACAGGAGTCCCAGGTGCCACCAAACTGGAGTTGAGCATGTTCCTGAGACTTTCAACCACATGGGCCAAAAAGTTGTCTTTGTTTTCTGAGCCTGCTTGCTTTGGATTATCTCCTACTTATAACACAGTCATAGGATTTGGCTGGTTGTGGTTGGGGAAATTGGTAGGTGCTAGTCTGATATGAAAGGTTCCATAAACCACAGTGGTAAAAACCAAATGTAGAAATAGATTCATCCTGACTTGGAGGGTCGGGCTTATTCCATGTTGAAGGCTGGATGAAGAGTCACTCATACTACTCAGATGCCCTCACAGGGCTCTACACACTCTGAAGGCTGTTTCACTGCCACTTTGGGAACACAAAAACATTGAGCCAGAAGCAATGTGACTTCCCCAAGAACTCACTGTTGTATGATAAGATGAGAACCAGAAGCAATGTGACTTCCCCAAGAACTCACTGTTGTATGATAAGATGAGAACCAGAAGGGACGCACATTCTTTTTTTTTTCCTCCATTTTAATCCAACATAGCTTTGTAAAGTTATTATTTAAGAATACAAAACAGCTTGTTGCTCTAACTCTTTGGTTTGCTGCTTTGCAAGTAGTACTATTCCTTCATTGGCTAAGCTTTCTCTGCATTTGGCTTGATCTTGCTTGTGAATTCGCAGATGGGCCCAGAGGTGTTTTGCAGGGTGTGAAGTGCCAATGTGGTTGCACTGGGTGCAAGCACGTAATGCATTATACTGTGTTATGATTTAGATCTGCAAGTTCTCCCCCAGAAGGCTCTTGTGTTCAGAAGTTGAGTCTTAGAAAGGTGAGTGGATCAAGGGAATTCTACAGCTGACTTGATTGATAGTAGGAGGTGGGATTCAGTCTGAGATGAGTTACTGGGGCATGGCCCGAAAGGGTGTATTTTTGTCCCCTGCTCCCCCCATCTCTATAACTCTTCTGGCCACCATGTCAGGAGCATAGTCAGCTGCCAGGCCCCTCCTCCATCCTGTGTCTGCCTTGGAACCAGCTGATCATGGACTAAGACGTTGAGCGACAATTAACTTCCTTCCTTTCAGTTGTTGGTGTTGGGCACTGTTTCGCAGTGACTAAGAAAGTAACAGGGATATGTGAATTTCATATACTGCCTCATATTTCAACACATAGGGAGGAAGTCTCGGATGATTTTTCTAGCTTGTGGTGGTGATAGTGGAGGTTTCTGTTGCATCGTGTGGCCATGGGAGAACAGTTATATTTCTAATGTTCTGTGTCACTCTACAGTTAAAGAAGGTGTAATAGCATCATTGGTACCTGAAAATTCAGACGGCTGAGCTGGTTCAGTTCCCCTTCAAGTCTGTGCTTACTGGGGTTGTTAACACCTTTTGCAGGACTTTTGTTTCTGATTCTAGGTTCTTAGGAATTGATTCCTAGGCTGAAGAAAATTAAAACTGTTCAAGTAAATTTTACTTTTCGATAGTACCTGGCTGTAGAACTTTAAATATCTTTTCAGTTAGCAACAGAATTTAGGAACTTTATACCTTAGACTTCTTTTTTATTCTTTACCTTAAACTTCTAACAGATTCTAGGGCTGGCCAGATAGCTCAGCAAATTAAAGCATCTGCTTAGGCAGACACAGGGACTGGGGCTTAATTCCCCTATGCCATGCTGGCCTTGTCCCCAGGGTGCACTGAGATGGCAAATGCAACTGTGCATGGTGATGCTCCAAGAGCTTAGGAGGCTGAAAACAGGGGAATCACTATGCGTCAGATCTACATAGTGAGACCCTATAGATCCTTCACTAAATACATAAAAAAACCAAACGTATTTTAAATTCTAACAGATTCGAAAGAAATTGCAACCTGTGCTAACTTGTCTAACCATGCAGATGTAAGAGAGATGAAATCATAAAAAATGATTTTATAAAGAAATATTTTTTTTTACCCCAGAACATTAAGCAGGTAAATCCTAATGATGGCAGATAAAAGCTTCAATTAAAAAAATTGTTTAATTGCATACAGGGTCTCACTACACAGCTCAGATTTGGAGTAATCCTTCTGTCTCAGCCTCCCCAGTGCCTGGATTACAGACATGCTCCACCATGTCGAGTTTCAGCACGAGGTACTGATATAGGGTAAATGAAACTCCTAACCTAAAAGGTACCTGGGATGAGTTTGTGTTCTCTAAAATTGCAGAATGAATTTTAGGAACAAACAGAAGTTAAGAGAAGAATATTTGTTGGGAGAAAGAAAGTTTCTGTCTGAGAGGGCCAAAAGTGGGGCTTAAGCTGGTTGTCCCCAAAAAACTGTCTCTTCCAGGGACTAAGGTAGAGAACATGGGAACAAGCTTAAGTGGGCATGAGGTGGGACAAAACTATGGTCAACCAATGAGATTATAAGCACCATTGCTCAGGTAAAATTAAGTCCATCATCAAATGGAGAAGTGAGTCACAGCAAGTGGGCATAAATATAGACTAGGAGCTTACCCAGTAGCCAGCTGGCAGCAAGTGGATTAGTGACTCTTCCTGGCTTCCTCAAGGTGATGATCAATCCCGGGTGCTTATCTTTAGGAAGGTCAGCATTTGTTTGATCTTTGGTCTCCAGATCTGGCCCACAGCAGGGCATAGCTTCTGTGCTTTCTCCTTGAGGACCTAGCCTTGTCCAACTGTCTATAATATTTCTTTTTCATTTAGCACCCTAGGGGTGCAACTAGGGTCCTTGAGCTGTCTAGGCAGGAGTTTAGACTGTTAAGCTATCTCCCCAGCCCCAAAGGCTTTAATGTTTCAGAAAAGGAAAAAAAAAGTACCTTCATCCTTAGAATTCAAAGATAAATAAAAAAACAAAAGGTAAATAAAATTTTCCAAAATCATAGTGTAAGCAACAAACACCCAGGGATGTGTGTGGTGGAAGCCTGGGGCCATAACAAGCTCTGTGGCCTCAGCAGCATCCACACGATTCATCTCTAACAAGTGCTCCAGGCAAGTCTACACAGCAAGCCCATTTGTGGGAAATGCGCCCAGAGTGATCCCTGGGGGAACGTTCTAGCAAGTCAGATGGACCTGGCCAGTTGGGGAGAAAACAGCAGAAGCAGGTTCTAGAGTTGACAGTCTACTAGTTATTAATTATTGGAGAAACAAAGATGCCCTGATTATATGACCCTGATACATCTTGTTTTCTTTAGAGCAATAGTCTCCCATATTTTTATTGGTAAGTACCCATTTTATTATTTTTTCTAGACAATTTATTCATATAGCCATTAGCAGAATAATGAAACAGACTATAGTCACAGAATTTATCAGCACATCACAACCAGTAGTTAGAGTAACCTGAGAAAACTTCAGCTTGAAGCGAAGTATCCTGATTTTAATGAGGGGTTTCAAATTCCTATGCCAGCTGGCAGGCAGTGTATCACAAGTCATGCTTGGGTGTTAAAACAGTAGGGCCAGTAACCATAATAAACGGTAACTGGCCCTGCATTAGTAATGGGGACACAATGGGAAATGGTGGGTATTGTAGTAAAGTAGAACATATTAACTTTATAGTTCTTGTTATAGGTAGCTGAGTTAGATAAAAATAATATAGGTAGTCAGACAGGGCTAGACCCTCAAAGGAGCCAGTACAGAAGACAAGATCTCTTGTAACAGTGAGAGAGACAGACAGATACTCCCACTATGGGCCAGACCTCAACACAAAAGATCAGACATATGCTTATCTCCTTAAAGCTAAGCATCCAGCATTGATATTCTAAACAGGTCTCTATCCCTTGAGGAAGCCAGGAAGAGCCACTTCCCCTACAGAGGGAAAAGAGTGACTAGCGTCCCCATTTGGTCCTAGATTTAATCAATTTTACCTGAGCAGTTGCGCTTGTAATCTTATTGGCTGACCATAATTTTGTCTCTGCTCGTGTATGAGTTTCCGTGTTCGCCATCTTAGACCCACTTCACCTCACGGTTTTGCTCCATAAAAATCCCTAGAAAAGACAGAGTCCTTGGAAACCCACTCAGGTCCCCTTCTGTCCCTTTCCTGGACAGAAACTTTCTTTTCCCTAATAAATATATTCTGCACTTAACCTCTGTTGTTCCTAAAATTCATTCTGTGGTTTTAGAGAACGTGAACTCATCCCAAGTATCTTTCAGGTTGGGAGTTTCTTTCTCCTGTATCATTCACATCCAGGAATGTGGATCAAGCTGGATTGCCCAGTTTCTCAAGAGCAGCCCTAGAACAGATATTTTATGTGAGAGCTTCTGATTTAAAAATTTGCTAGTTTTGTAAAACACAACTATGCTGCCAAACGAACACGTATTTGCAGGCCAGATTTGACTCTGAGCCACCAGTTTGACATCCTCACTGTAGTTTGTTCCTGGAGCTGTACCACATATGAGTTCAGTGAGATTTTTGAACTCCTAGAAACAGCTGGTCTGGGACTGATGCTCAAAAGCAGGTCCAGGGACTTTCTTAGAGGGCCATCTAGGAAATGTCCTAAGATTTTTTTTGTTTGAGTTTTGTGGGACCCAGGTTCAAACTCATGACCTTGCACTTGCCAGGTAGGCACTTGTGCCACTGAGCTATCTCCCCAGCCCCTAAGCTTTGGGTTTTTAAAACCTCTATTTCAACAATTCAGCATTTCTTTTTTCACCTGGAAGCAACCACAGATGAGTTGTAAACTAATGAGCATGCCTGTGTTCTAGTTAAAGTTAATTCCCATAAACAGGCTAGTGGCCTGCACATACTGCAATTTACCTACCCCTTTTCTAGGATATCTTTTCTTGGGAATCTTTAACATTCATTTAATTACTGTGGTTTATCTAATTTTAGAAAGGGGAGACCATTTTTAATTGTTTAAGATGAAATTCATTGCGCTTTGCAATGGATCAGTAACAGGCCAGCTCCCTGTGTCAATGTTGCTGAAATATATTACACAAGTGGTGTCTGGAGAGAGAGGGCTGGCTGCTATAGGGCTCCAGCTGATCTGCCCCCTTCAGTACCAAAACCCACAGCTCAGAGACCTGCCTATTAGTATCCTTGAGCTCTGCTTGCTCCCTGGGTTAGGTGAGCTTTACAGCTTCTGTTGGTTTCCAGCCTTGACACTACTGGAAATGCTACTTCATTAGCATTCTTGTGACACTACTGGTCAACACCAATAAATCAATCTGCTTAATGTAGCACATCCCTGCCAGTGGTCATCAACAGAACCATCACCCTTTAACTGTAGTCTGCAACACTTCCTAACTGCTTGATTCCTGTGCATTTCCTTGTGTTGCAAACTCTCACTTACAATAAACCCACAGGGGGTGCCGTTTGATCTTTGTCCCCAGAGCTGCTGAAGTCACTGTTTTATGCTAGTCAGTCCCTCATGGCCCAATGCTTCATTTGTCACAGCTGCACAGGAAGGGTGGGATTAATTGTTGGGCCAAAAGGGTAATAAATGTTCCTAACCTTCCTCCTGGACAGAGCTGGATGGACCACATATATAAAAGATTGTCTTAGTAATTATCTCATAAGGAGTGTCAGACTGAGGGTAAGAAATGATTCATGCCCAGAATTAGGGGCAGATGCCAAGATTTAAAACTACATCCATCCATAGTTATACCCCAAAGGCCCATTAGCCTGGAGTACATATTTCTTTCCTCCTGGTTGTACTAGCTAGGGCCCTGACACATGAGCACAAGAGAAAATCAAGTCTTGCCTGTGAATGACTCATTTTGTTAGTAGTGGCTTGCCCAAAGCCTCTGCTCTCCTGACTCAGCCTCCACAAAGCAAGTTATGAATTCATATAATTCACTGTCGAGACTGATTTGTCATGAATGCATCTCTGCCCGTGAGATTCTGAGAAGCTGATGCTAATGTGTTGGTGAAGTCTATCACCTCATTCTCCTCAAAGGATAGCCTAAAGTCCTGCGTCAGCCCTTGTGAGATCTCAGAGACCTAGGGAAGTAAAGCTATGAATTATCCAGGCATCTTCAGGCTCTGACTGGGTGGCCTGAGACTGCCTGTCAGCCACCTGGTTCTGCAAAGATGGACGAAGGAGGCGCAAGGGCTCTCGACTCCTGAAACTCCTAGCAAGGTGAGCAACCAGGAATCCAGCTACACACAGTGCCACTCAATGCCCTGAGCCAAAGCCTTTCTGCAGAACTCATTTATTCCTTCAGAAGGTTTTGGCACTGTTAGCAGACTTCTGTGTCCTGTGACACAATGAGAGCGAGGGCGTAGGACACAAAGGGGCTATGCAAGGATCGTCACTTAGCAGCCTAAGGAAATCCTTTCTGTCTCTCACTATCTTGTCTTTTGATAAAAGGATCTTTGAGCTATGTTGCAGTTCTGAGTGAGTGAGCTATGCATTTTCACTGGATGTATCGCAGCATGACAAAAGGGCAGGCATCTCCAGCAGTATAACGGAAAGAGCAATGGCCGAGTGTCAAAAGGCAGGAATCTCAGGAGCAGATGGCCCCACTATAACTCAGTGACTTGCAGGCATCCATTAACCTGCTACTTTGGCTCTTACTGTTAAGATGATGCTGTTGGAGGAGAATGACTCCCAAATCCCTTACTAAGAAAATGTGTGTCTACATCTTGTGACTACAGTTCTCATGGTAATGTTGCTCCCAAGCTCAAACACACCATGCCATTGGTAGGAAATGAAAAGCTACCATTTAACACAGCTCTTGTGTGAGTTGTTTTCACTATGCTGTGTTTCTGATGGTGACTTAGATTGTGCCAGTTGACACACTGTCCCATCGTCAGCCACAAGTGGGGGAGAAGTAGGTCATTCTCACATCGTCGTGCCTCATGCTGCTGCCCTTTTGTCATGCTCGACAGCCTCTCCATCAGATTGCAAAACCTCTTGGCCAGCTGTGTACTTGTTTTTCTAAATGAGCTTTCTGTGTTCTCAGTGGGGACAGAGGCTCTGTAACTTGAGTCTTCTAACAGAAATCCATCTCCTCTTGCCTGCTAGGACAGCCTGCAGTTTGGACCACTGTGGGCCAATGTACCAGCCTACTTTCTTCTTTGCTCAGAAACATCATGCTGAGACTGGCTCTGGCCCTGTGTGGAACCACAGAGGAACTTTTGGCTCCAGAGGTTGTTTTTCAGCATTGAGCCCCATTATTGCCATTGGTGCCCTGATTTCAGATCCTTTGCCAGCATCTACTGGAGATTATTTAATTCTTTATTCTGGGTCTTAATCTATGACTTGAAATTTTATCCAACATCCTTCCATTTCCTTTGCCCCAGTTTTGTATCCTGATTTCAGAAACGAGCAGACAGTTCCTGCAAGAGTCCTTAGAATCTGGATCTAGTGGAGGGCAATGGTCCATGAGGTAAATGCTAGGGAGTAGGGAACAGGTAGCAGCGACACTAAGGAGCAGCGGACCTTAGGAACCACGAGCAAATTTCCAGGTCAGGACGTTCCCCAGAGTCTAATGCTGAACTCACCCACAGTCAGGTTCAGCTCCCTGGAAGAAGGGCTTCCTAGGAAGTGGGCAAAGGGATCAAGACACAACTCATAAGATATGGTTGCCCCAGGTTTCAATGAAAATAGGTGGGACTACCAGGGACCAGGACAGAAGGCTGGCAAGTTGGAGAAACAACCGGGGTTACATGTGGAGGTTCTAGAATAGGGTTCAACTTAGCACTCAGCGCTCCAAGCAGGGCAAATCCTAGGGAGCCTGCTGTCAGACACAGCTGTCCCCACTGGGGAAGACTGCATCTCTCTCCTTAGCCCAGGGAATGGGCAGGACTGAGCTTGTAGATGGAATGTTTCTTGGTTACTTTTCTCTCATTGCTGGGACAAAATATCCAACACCCAAAATTAAGAAAAGAAGGTTTATTTAGCTCACAGTTTCTGGAGGTTTTAGTTCATAGTTGGCTGGCTCCAAGGCAGAGTGGCACATGGCAGATGGCAGCTGTGGAGAGCTCTTTTTGGTCTTCATATTGGTCCAGGAAGTTTATATTTATAATCCTATGGATAAGTTATTGGAATCTCATCAAGTTAATTCCAATCTACCATTTCCAGTGCAACCCACAGTGAGAATAAAGACACTAAGACATGTTTATAATTACAAGGAGTTAAGGGATCCTAAGTCCAGCCATGGTGATGGCTATCTGGAACAAAGGACTCAAGCCAGTGCCAAACCTGGGTTTTATTCAGTAATGAAGGAGGAGTGGCTTGAGGATGAATGACTGAGAATGGCAGAAAGTAGGTGAGTGCTGTGAGCGGGGCTAGCTAGGAGGCCTGCATTCACTTCTGCAATATGCACAGCAGGATATGCAGAGAATAATCTGCATTATACTATTGAGATAGTGTTTAATGTTTTGGGGTCTGGTGCTTCAGCTCTGATGTGTAATCTTTCAAGCCCCAGGAAGTCATTGCCTCTATGTCAAGGCTCAAACCCAGCCGACAGTGTGGAGCATTGGCTCTTCATCCTGTCTGGACCTGGCTCATATTACAGAGCAGCAGGTGTGGGCTATCAGGGAAGCACACATGCCACCTTGAAAGACCACCACCAGCACCTGGGCTAGACCACTGTGCATTGCTTAAAGCCATTCAAAGGGATAAGGAAAAGTCCTAGCAGGCTCTGTACACATCAATACAGGGAAATAGAGTCAGGGTCAGCCAAAAGGGAGATGATTGCTCTTCTTTCCAGGAGAGCTGCTTAGTGGTCCTCCACAGGCAGGACCACAGGAGGACCACTTATGGTGGCAGAAAACAGCAAAACAACAAGAACAAAAAGGGAGGAACAGCAGCAGTGGCAGAAAGCAAGCCTCCCCCTTCCTTATATCGCATTCGGGCTATCCGTGGGTATAGCACTCACATCCGTAACCCCAGCAGCACTCAACACTCATAATCCCAGCACTAGACTGTGAATTAATCACCAACTCTAGAAGCCCACCCCAACGACTGCATGAGGCTTTGGGGAAACAATAAGACACAAACTATAACAGATTGTCTTTTAAATGATAAATTTTGACTAAGCCTTTTAGTATTTCTTATTGCCATGCTTTTAAACTCTTAGTTTCTTATCTTCACCACAGTTTATGGCCTCTGCTTATTTTATTGTTTTAAAAATTTTTGAATTTCATTTCATGATTTGTCTTTCTAGTTTTTTCTTTCTTTTTTTTTTAAGCTTTTCTTTTCTTTTTTTTTTTTTTTTTTTTTTTTTTTTTTTTTTTTTTTTTTTTTTTTTTTTTTTTTTTTTTTTTTTTTTTTTTTTTTTTTTTTTTTTCTTTAGTTTTTTAGTTTTTATGTATTAGGTACAGGGTCTCACTGTGCAGCCTGGACTCCTAGTGATACTCCTGTTTTCAGCCTCCCCAGGGCTGGGATTACAGGCATGTGCCACCATGCCTGGTCCTGGTGGCCACTTCAGGGAACCTGAGAGTGGGGCCAGAGTGGCATATGATGTGGGGGAATCAAACCTAGACCCTTGCTCTTGCCTAGGCAGGCGCTTAGGCTGCTGAGCTATCTTGGCAGCTCTCTAGTTTCTTTTTCTATGCATTTTTCCCCTTTTGGCACTGAGGATTGAAGCTGGGCCTACACACTGAGCTGTATTACCAACATTTTCCCCCTTTTCAAGTTTTGAGACAGGGCTGGCAAGATGGTTCAGCGGTCTTAGGAAAGCTTAGGCAACTGCAGGGACTGCGGTTTGATCCCCGGCACCATGTGCTGAGCCAGCCCCACCACCAGAGCAGGCTGAGCTGGCTGTTAAAGAAAGAAACAAACAAACAAACAAAGATATCTGAAAATTATTTTGAAAAAATAAACTTAAAATTTTGAGACAGAACCTTGATATTGCCTGGGCGTGGCTCACACCTTGATCCCCCAGCCTTAGTGTCTCAGAGGAGAGCTGGGCACAGTGTGCAGGTGGGCATCACGCCTGGCTTCTTGGCTTTCTGTGTCTTCCTGTTACGGTGGCCTCTTCTTTGGTTGAGGTGCCTTTGAAGAGTTGCTTTTCTTTCCATGGCCAAGTGCATATTCTAAATTCTACAAAAAAAAAAAAAAAGATTTACCCCTACATAATTAAGATGTTAACTGCTGAACAATTTTCATTAGATTTACAGAGCCTGAATATCTGCTCAGCTTCAGACAACACCAGAATGCAAGTACTCCTCCTTACTTTTCAGTCCTGTGCACCAACTAATGCAAAGCATATAAACTGCTGTGAGGTTTAACTTGTAGAAAAGTAGTGTTTGTCTAAAGCAAAGATGGTGAACCTTCTGGAGATCTAAAGTCCAAACTGTAACCAAAGCCCCACTTATTTATCTCAAGGTTCCAACACTGCAATTAACCCTGAATACTGAGGATTTAATTTAGAAAACGCAAGTGTTATCCACTGCTTAGCTGCTGGGGTGGCTTAGCTGGGTACCAGTAGAGCGGGCTCAATGTGGCTCCCGTGGTACTCAGAGTGTGGGTTTGTCACTACTGATCTAAAGCATTGCAGAAGGAGGCCAAGGAGGGCAAGGGCCACTGCACTACAACATTCTAGCCAAAAGAACAGGAGGAGGAAGATGGCCAAGGATGACAAGGCCCCACCAAGCAAGTGGCCGTCTTGCCCATTGCCCCCGTGCGTCTTCTCCTTCCCTATAAATGTCCTTGTCTCATTTACTCTTCTCTTGTTACTGGGACAAATAACCAACACTCAAAATTAGGGATGGAAAGGTTTAGTTAGCTCACAGTTAGTGGAGGTTTCAGGCCCTACTCAGCTGGCTCCAAGGCAGAGCAGAACATGGCAGAGGGCAGCAATTTAGGGTGGTGGCAAAGAGCAGGGAGCAAAGGGAATGGCAGCAACAATGGCAGCAGAGGGCAAGTCTGTCTCCTTTACATTGCAATGCAGAGTATCTGCCCCAGGGCACTCACACGCATAATCCCTCTCTGGAAGCTACCCCATGACTGCATGAGGCCTTAGGGGACCACCTAGACACAAACTATAGTAGCCCTTTTGTGCACTTCAGTTTCATGAGGCATATTGGGGGGGGAGGGCGGTTACAGCTTCCACTTTTCAGGGTACCGGTCCTTGAGGAAACGTGACTTCCTCCAATTGTCATCTCCTGAGTATCAGCTTTTGAGAAGCCAGCAGACTTGGTTCTGCTAAACTCTTATTTAGCTTTTACTTTTAATTCTGAACTTTTAGTTTTTACCTTTTTATTCTCTGTCTCTGTCTCTGTCTCTGTCTCTGTCTCTGTCTCTGTCTCTGTCTGTCTCTGTCTCTCTCTCTCTCTTTCTCTCTCTCTCTCTCTCTCTCTCTCTCTCTCTCTCTCTCTCTGTCTTAGACAAGGTCTCACTCTGCAGCTCTGGCTGGCCTTGAGTTCACTTTGCAGGAGAGGCTGGTCTCTAACTCCCAGTGGTCCTCCTGCCTCAGCCTCGTGAGTGCTGGAATTACAGGCATGAGCCCCATGTCTGGCTTATTTTTCATTTCTAAACTCTTAATGTTGTTCCTCTTTCATTTTTATCCTTTTCATGTCTATATCATTTACCGTTTGATCTGAAGCAAACTACTGTGAGCATTGAGTTCTGCATCATCATTATTCTTTTCAACCATGAGGTACTAGGGGTCAGACTCAGGGCCTCACGCCAGCTGAGCATGTGCTTGACCACCGATTTACGTCCCAGGTGCACAGGTTTCTCATCTCTAATGAGGGGATGTGAATAGTACTTCCCTGTGGTGCTGAGATTGGCTACATGGAGACCTGTCGTGGCTTCTTTCCTGAGGAATGTGCGTAATATAGTTTTTATTTTACTGGTGTGAAGGACAAAATTGCAATTTAAAGATTTTTAATTGGTTTTATTTTCTTTATTCTGGATTCAGACAATACTTCCTTCCTTAGAATGGGTTGTGCTCCAGTGAGCAGAGCAGAGCAGAGCTGAGCAAGTTGGGTTTTTTGTTTTGTTTTGTTTTTGGTGTTTTATTTTGAGACTGAGTCTTGCTACGTAGCTCCGGCTGGCCTCAAATTCACTATGCAGCCCAGGCTGGTCCTGAACTTATGGAAAACCTAACGCCTCAGCCTCCCAAGTGGTGGTATCATAGGCAAGTGCCACTACATTGGGGAAAAATTGATTTTATAGACAAAAAAGATGTGCAAGAACGCAGAAACAAAGAATAAAAAGTAGATTGGTCATTACAAAGGCTTTTTTTTCTTGTGAGGTGGGGCCAAGAGACAGACAAGGGAAAATAACTGATTAATGCCATATTATTTTGCCTTTTTTTTTTTTTTTTTTTTTTTGAGTAACAAAGGAAATATCAGTTATTTTGCTAGGGTTTTGTTTTGTTTGAGTAACAAAGGTTTAGGCAGAAGGAATTTCATTATTATGCTAATTGATATTGGCCTGTTGGGAAAGTCTGGTTGTTATCTAATTCTGATTTCTTGGAAGATATAATAAATAGCTTAGTTTCAGCTCAGTGAATGGAATCTTGGCCTATGTGGGTGCGTTCTGACTTCCAGCCTGGTAGGTGGGGCTAGCTCACGAGCCTCGTCCAAAACAGTGGCCTACTGGAAGCTTTATTTTATGTTGGGCTACTACCCATAATAGATTCACAAACATCATAATCATTCACATTTATTTCCTGGCTGATTTATAAGCAATTTGTGTAGAAATAGAATGTCTTTGTTCTCTGTAGTTTCTGTAATTTCCTCCCTCAAATATCCTGCCTGCTAACTTCCTGCAATGTATACACATAAGTATTTTTTATTTCTTTTTAAATTTTGGAAATGTATCTTTTTTCTTTTTTTTTTAAATATAACTTCTGAAGTTCCAGTCTGATTAGTGCTATGGTTTGAGTACGGCTTAAGTGTGGCCCCCAAGGTTTTCTGTGTTGAACTTCAACCTCCAGGGTGAGACAGAGGGTGGAAACAATCTGACCACAGTGTTTAGAAGTAAAGCTTCACTGGTCTGGCCAGATAGCTCAGAGGATTAAAGTGCCTGCTTAAGCAGACACAGGGACTGGGGTTCAATCCCTAGCACCATATGCTGTGCCCTCCTCCCTCCACCAAGCTGAGACAGCAACTGAGACTGGATGGCCTGTAATCCCAGTGCTTGGGAACAAAAGGATCACTACAAGTCCATGTACTAAATATATTTGAGAGAGAGAGAGAGAGAGAGAGAAGCAGTAAAAGCCCCATGGCTTTGTGTGAAGAGGGAGAGAGCGCCAAAGAAAGCAATCTACACATGCACACTTTCTGCCTCCCCATGATCCTTGATGACCTTGGAACTCTGCCACCAAGGAGGCTGTCACCAGACATGATCCCTCGAACTTGGATTTCCAAAATCATGAGCCAAGGTAAACCTCATGCTGATAACGCTTCCCCAGTGTGTGGTAATTTACTGTGTCATTAGCAATGTTCAATGGACTAATGCAGTTGAGAAAACATCCTTGTCCCTGAATTGTTCACACAGTCTTCAAGGGTTTATTGCTTATGTAATCCATTGCTGATATAAACAATGTACTGTGTTTTTTCTTGTTATAAATGGCTTTATTTTATTTTTTTACCTTTTTCTAAAAAAATTTGCTTTAAAGAGAGTACAGCAATAATTGATATTACATCAGAAATGGTACACATGTAGAAGACCAAGATGACAGGTATTCAAGCATGGTTTTTGTATTACACACTGCTGTCCTCAATGTAGTTTGCTTAGTTCGCAGATATCAGTGTACAGAGTTAGCCAAGGTGAGAATTCTACACATTAGCTGCTATTTTCTTTCTTTTTTTTTTTTTTTTTTTTTTATGGCCAGCTCAGCCTGCCCTAGGGGTGGGGCTGGCGTAGCATGTGTGCTGGGGATCAAACCACGGTCCTTGTTGTTGCCTAAACTTTCCTAAGCTGGTGCTTTAAACTGCTGAGCCATCTCGCTGGCCCCTAGCTGCTATTTTCAAAAAACTGGTAGAAATCTTTAGAACAATCATCTCAACCATCCTGTATATATACTTGTATGTTTTTTCCCTACCTTTTTTTCTTTCTCTCCTTTTCATTGTTCAATCCTTAAGTTCCAGTTCTTTCTGTTTCACTGTATCTGTTATACCTTTCAGGTTTTATTTTTTCTTTTGGGTTCTTCCACTAGGGAGACAATATGATATTTATACATCTGGG
>PVKN010024045.1:0-14571 GCA_004027915.1 Capromys pilorides
AGGAGAAGGAGGAGAAGGAGAAGGAGGAGAAGGAGAAGGAGAAGAAGACAATGAAGACAAGAAGAGGAGGTGGAAGAGGCAACAACAGGGAAGGGAAAAAGGGGAAGGGGAGGAAAAAAGAGGAAGGGGAGAGAAGAGAAAGGGAGGGAAAGGGGAGAGAAGAGAAAGGGAGGGGAAGGGGAGAACAATTCAAGCCTCTTTAAGGAAGGTCATGTGGCTTTTGCAGCATCAGAAAGAGAAGCCTCTCCAAAAGAACTAAGTTCAGCTGTTGAAAAATTAAAGCTGTTCTGAGCAGACAATCGCTGACCAGAGAGCCTCCAGCTCCTTGCAGAACACTGCTCGCAGCTCACGATCCTGGGTGTCTGATGCTCACAACAACCCACACAAGCTAAGTACGCGATATTCCTAAACATCTCTGAAAAGAGCAAACAGCAGTATGAGAGTGGGTCAATGCTGAGTTATCACAGCCACGACATAAAAAGACAATATACCTCATTAGACTTGGGCTTTTCCCCATGTGCTATTCTCCGTTTGCTAAAGTTCTGTTTTTCTGATCTCTAAAATAACACCCAGATTTAATCAACTTTTGCACCATAAATATTTCATCCTTCATATACAAAGTTTGTAACAGCAAATATTTAATGTGTGCCTCATATAGACGTGGAACATTTTCTGATTAATATTCAACTTTTAAAGTAGCCACAACTTAGCACCTGCTACAGTATGGAAACAAATATTAAGACTTACCTTCCTACAAAAAGTTGAAAAGAAAAGAAAATTCACTTTATTATGTAGTACACGTGTGCCTCAAACAAGAAATGAACATTTCCACTTAAGGCAACAAATGAAAATATAAAAGCCAAAAGCATGAAACAATATCTGACATTGAGCAAAAGCATAGCAAGTATTTTTCAATAAACATAGTTTTAGCAAATGAATAAACAGATGAATATCTATAAGACAAAGGTGAAAAACAAGATTACACAACTTTAAGAATGACTTGCCCACCACCACATGTTTGATAATATACAACCACACATAGGCATGTGTTTTTTCTATCCATTCACTCTACCAACCATTGTTTGATTCCAAATCCTTTTTCAAACTGGGAAAGAGAGCAAAAGTTCATAAAAAGACAATACCAATGATCTCCAATAGCTCAAGTCAAAAGTGGGATATATACAGATTGAGAGTAAATGTAATTAATTCACACCAAATGAAACCTTAAAAATTATAATAGATTCATGAGTAGTGAAGTACAATGAGAGGGTAATAAATTCTGACAGCAAGAATTCAAGAAAAAAAAATCTTTATCAAAGGTCTTCATTCCACTGGGCCTTGAGAAATGCGTAAGATTGTGGTCAAGGAAAGGCAACACATGCTCAGTCATCAAGAGCACACATTCTGAAACCCAACAGCCCACTGTGAATCTGTCTATGGATGCTTAGCTCTGGGATCTTGATCAGCTTCGTAAATACAATAGAGATACGGTATTATATATGAAATAGCAGTGTTAACACATGCAAAATGCTCCTAGTAGGTAGTGGAACACAATACAGGAGATAAGTGTAGACTAGATGGAGACAAAAGGAATAGTACCCAGCATTCCTTAAGTGTCCCTTTGATTTCACCAGCAAGAACTAGTATCCTAAAATATTAAGCACTAACTACTACATATGCAGAAAAATACAACTTTCTAACTCCCCAACAATGTGTCCCTGTGTCACCCTCAGAACTCCATGTGTAAATTTAGGGTTCTGTACACAAGTCAAAGATGGTAGGTACTCGTCAAACTCATCCTTGAGTTACAGGTAATGGAAGGCTCTTGTGGTGATGTCTCCTAGGCCACCAAAGCAATGCCTTGCATGGAATGTTCTACAGTCCCATGCAATCATGAGCTCTGAAGCACCTAATTAAGACATGAAGCCCTCACTTTTAGAAGATGGAGACATGTGAGACTTGAAGGATTTGTGGCTCCTTTTCAAATTCAACAAGGGAACAAGAAAGCAGGTGTGGTTAGGCAGGCTTCTCATCTGAGCAGCAGACCTGCGCAGGAGATGGACGCCATGGGTATCTAACCTTGAGGAGAAGAGGTGGGGGCAAATGTAAAAATGGAACGGCGCTGTACTCACATGGTGAAGGAGCCGGGGGGAGCAGACACTCGCCGCAGGTCCGCAGCTTGCACCTGGTGGATGCTAGAGGCAGCAGGGAAATGGGCAGCGAAGACAGAGTCAGCAGGACAGCGTGGACAGACAAGGACCAGGCCGGGGAGAGAAAGAGAGACACACAAAGTTTAAACAGAAATTAAATGAGCGTGTCACCAACAGTGAACAAAAGAAAAACGAAAATCAGGCCAGCCACGGAAATAATCCAGAAAAGCCAGTGGAACAGCAGCAATGGAGCTGACGGGACACACGGAAGGGGCTGGTTCCAGGCAAGCCACAGACTACAGTGCAAGGCCAGCGCAGGAGGGCAGGCTGCGGGCACAGAGAGGTGGCCAGGACGCCCCTTGGCCAGGTAACCTGAGACACCACGGGGAATAGGCGCACACCTACATCAGACAGCGCCAGCGGGTCGTCGCCCAGTCGCCCTTCAGGACGTCAGTCAGAGCAGTGCTTTCCTGAGCCCTCATGGTTCCCCAGCTCTGTGAGAACACCAGCACCTGAAGGACTACCTCAGGGAGACCCTCAGCTTCCTCCACGTAAGGAGCGCAGGCTTCTGCAGAGCTTCAGATGTGGTACCACGAAGCCTCACTCCGCACTGTGGTGCTATGGTTCCACCCCCACCTGGGCACAAACCTGGAATTGTAGACCTTTGCCCCACACCCTTCCTCTTTTCTTTTGTAGAAGGGAGAGTCTACAGAGGCTATTAGAAAAGACGGAGTATAAAATTTACTAAAGTAAACCACAAACATCCCTTCTATGTTATTATCCTCTCTGCTTTCTATTTAAATATTTTTACTGTCACTCCAAGAGGCACAGCTCCAAGATCTGTCTGCTGTGCTGGGCAACATCGCTTCTCCGGGAAGGTTACCCTGAGGTAACCAGCTCTCTCTGTGGTATCTGCGAAGCCCTGTATTCCAATCAGTAATGCATCGCAGGCCAGGACGATGGAGTCCAGTCGCCCCACTACGAGCTCACTAACCTGACAACGGCATTTGGATAAAATGATCCTTTATAACTTTAGCCTTCACGGCTAGTGATTTTAATGGTAACAGCTGCAGAGCTCGCTAAACAGTACACAGTCATTTTCAGCTTCTGAGGCCCTTGGATAGCACCTGGCACACACAGAGCATAAGCACACGGATCGGGCTACTGTGTCACTGAAACACGAGTGTGAAGGTGGGGACGCTCCTGTGCTGTTGAAGGGCAGGACAGTACTGCTGTACCGCAGATGCACTACACAGATGCCTGTCCTGATAAGCGGCACGAACGCCTATAGCCAGTGGGGGTTGGTGAGCACAGTGAGGCCCAGCACTTTAGAAAGCATGTAGTGATAAGAAATGGTATTATCTGAAGTCAAAAAATCTTTTTTTAGGCAATTCTTTTCTTAAAAAAACGAAGATCTAGGGACACCATGAAGAGCACTTCTTCACTGTTTCTCATGGGAATCCCTTCCAGCTTCTATATGAACTATACTGTGAAGTTATTCAGCATTTGCCTTTCACTTGGAATAAAATATACTGAGGTCAGCCAGACAGCTCAGCAGACTAAAGCGCCTGCTTAGGCAGGCGCAGGAACCAGGTTTCCATCCCTGGGGTGCCATGTTGGCCTGGCCCCTGTTGCACGCGTGCGCTGAGACAGCGTTTCAAACTAGGTGAAGTGGTGCATGCCTGTAATCCCGGCGCTCGGGAGGCTGAGAAAAAGAGGATCACTGTGAGTCTGATCTGTGTAGTGAGTCCCTGTGGACCCTGCACTAAATACATGAAAAAAATAAAATGTATTGAAAACATTCTATAGTATATTTATTATATTCATGTATATTTTAGGCTTCTATTCTTTTACTAATGATTTCTGAGAAATGTAGCAGACATAGTCTCATAAGTGTGATCCAGTAATCTGATCAGTAACCATGTCACAGAAGTGAGCCCAGGCACTGGGAGCCCTATGGTGAGAACCACAACGGAACAGAGAAACAGGTCACCCGAAGGTCACACTCACTGTTTTAGTAACGACGTGTTGGGAGCATGCGAGAGAACCTACAAGAAGCACCAGGAAGGGCATCTGACAGCAGAAGTGGACAGAGGAGGGCACTAAGGGATGGTGATGCTTCAGTGGAGTTCTGAATGGGGAGAGAGAGGAAGAGAGAAGGAGAGAGGAGAGAGAGGGAGAGAGAGAGAAAAAGAGAAAGACAGGGACAGAGAAAAGAGATAAAGACAGGAAGAAACACAGAGAGAGATAGAAACACAGAGAGACAGAAAAAGAGAAAGACAGAGACAGAGAGACAGAAACAGAGAGAGAGAAAGTTGTAAAGGAGGCGGTAAGGTCTCTGCAAGAGGAACAGCTGGAGCTAAAGTGTTTTGATAAGAGGACAGGCTACTGCTCTAGGGACAAAACTCACTCTGGGGTGCAGGGAGAGAAGGAGGGAGGCAGCAATGAACAATATTAATCTATCTATCTATCTATATATTTTTTAAATGAATGCAATTATTTATTTCACTTTGATCTTTATGATCTCTGGCTGCTTCGATGGGGACACCACTGCCCCCTGGTGGGAAGTACCTACTTTTCAATGTTTAAGTTGAGGCTGCTGCTTAAACCTCATTATGTGCCAGAAGGAAAAAAAAAAAAAAATCTATGTGCATTATGGGGTGTCTTCTTAGTGGACTACCTACCAAACATATTTCTGCCAACCAGTGGTTTGTGGCTTACGTGTGAGTTCCTGGAGGAACTCTGATGAGCCATGGGCCACTGCTGCCACATCACCTTTCTTAATATACAAACTCAGCAATTATATGTTCTCCCTAAAAGAGGAACAAGGCAAAGAGGAAGAAAAGCATCATAAATGAGCCAGGGGTTTTACTGCCTGCAAAATACAAATAAAATAAGAAATACAACTAAACGGCAGCTCTGGAAAACGTTATGGGCAACATTCAGGGGAGAGGAGGGAAAAGAAGATCTCTCGCCCCAGTCTAAGGCTCAGAAGCACATACTGGAACACGTGGCAGCCACTGTCTGCTGCTGTTTAGTCACATCTTCCACCACGGAGGGAGGTGACAGGGGCTGGGGTACCTATGTCACTGATTATTCTAGGAATTTCTGGAGACCATGATGTTGACTCCATGAACATGTGGCGAAGCATGCCCTGCTTTATAGGTACCAAAAGGAAGCGAGCCATTCAGTAACCATGCATTCCGGGCCACACCTTTGAGGCCCCCTCTTTTTTCACAGAGAGAAACCCAAGGGTAAGCTCTCAAACAGCCTCAGCCATATTGCAATACATACAGAAGACACTCAAAGGACATCCCAAGCCCCTCCTTTGTTCACCCACATCTCCAACCCAAGCTAACTCAATCACCCATGGTAGAAAGACTCACGGTAGAATGAATGGGGATTTTAATTCACCTAGTCATTATCGCCTTACTTTCCATTGGTTCATCAAAACACCTAACACAGGGCTGGGGAGATAGCTCAGCGGCATAAGTGCCTGCCTGGCAAGCGCAAGGTCCTGAGTTGATCCCCAATACCAAAACCAAAACAAAAATACTTAACACACGGAAGATTCCCAGAGAGAAACTAAGTACTTAGAAATTGCTGAGCAGGTCAGGTCTGGACAACTGGACGCTTCCCAGAAAGGCCAACTTGATTCCATGCAGCAGAGCACACAAGACCCCAGAATGGGAACAACAGGAAGGGCCACTCCCTAATGGGCCAACTAACCTGGGCCCTTATGACCCAAGAGACCAATGCTTTCCAAGGCAACTGCGCAGAGACCAGGCTAACAACATGCCCCCCGCAAACTAAGCTATCACGGGGCATGCTCTGTACACACTTCATGCGACCCTAGAGCCACTGCTCTACTGTGCTTCACTTCTCTGCATCTGCACAGACCCAGTGGTCAGTGAAGAGTCACCCATCTCACATAACAGCAGTGGTTTCTGAAAGAAGGGTCAAGCGACTATATAAGAAACAGAAGGAAAAAGAATACCTGCCGCATGGGAGAGACCAAGGTACTATGGGGTTTACTGCACTTGTCTCCCCTTCCCCACGCAGTGAGGTTTCCCAGACCAAGCACACGTTCCGCAATCTGCGCCGCAAGGTCTCACGTCACCCCAGGTAGGCAAGGAGCAGACTCACTCGTTGAGTAAGGGCATGGACGTTCTCCTCTTGCTCTTCTGTACCATATTGGCCTGATTCCTCAAGGAGATCCGAATCATTGCAGGGGCCAACCTGCACGGCTCTCCGTCCACTTGCATGGGGATGGACTTGTAGGTCAGAAGCATGACCTCCCGACACTGGTGGAGCCGTTCTCCATGGCCCCCAACTTGTAGGGCAGCCTGTGAGAGCAAGACAAGTTTGTTATAGCAACTTCAGAATGCTACACAGCCAGAGGGCCTTTGGGAAATCCAGTCAAATTCACTGGCCATCAGTATAAAAAGAAATCTGGATAAACTATTACTACAAAGAAGCTGAACATTTAACACTTTCAATGAGCTTTATTATGAATTCCCACAGACAGACATATTTTTTTTGTTTCATGCATTTTATATCTAAATTTTTTTTCTTTTGTTTTCCTTTTTTTTCCTTTTTTTTTTTCCCCAGGAATTGAACTCAGGTCCTGGTGCTTGCCAGGCAAGCACTTATTCTATTGAGCTATCTCCCCAGGCCCTAACTGTGCTAATTTAACACAAAAATTTTCTTGTGTTATCTACTCCTGGTAAATAATCAGAGTATCACAACAGATGAAAAGAGGATAATACATAAGGTTCACCAGTTTTTAAGCTCTATTTATCTAATTCTTCTTTTTTAAAAACTCTTTACCAAGCAGTACATCGTTGATGAGTTTTCAAGCTTAAGCACCGTTATCCTTTTCACCTAAAACTTCCTCAAGCTATTTCTAACCTGTATAAAGTAAATGAAATATAAACTAATATTGATTACTCAGTTGAAGCCATTCTGGAAAGTAAGATAGCTTAAAGGATTAAAATCAAATATTGTAAAAGTTCAGTTCGCTGTGAGAGTCACAGACTGGAGGTTCAAGTCAGTACAAGAAGCATGTCTAGGAGCAAACATGTCTTCTCTGACTTTGGGAAATAGTTTACTAAACATCATTTCTCCTTTTATGGATAAAAGCATCTCCAATGGATGTATCATTTCTTTTTTATGGCCGGTTCAGCCTGCCCTGGAGGGGTGGGGCTGGCAAAACATGTGGTCCAGGGATTCAACCTCGATCCCTGCAGTTGCCTAAGTTTTTCTAAGCAGGCGCTTTAGACCACTGAACCATCTTGCTGGCCCTGGATGTATCATTTTTTATGCATAATACATATACACACATTTGATGACTTGCCCGAATGAAGAGTCCACAGGGTGTTCAGGGCCTCACTACTAGATTGGACTTGTGGTGACTGGCTTGTTTACAGTCTCCCAAGAGCTGGGATTATAGATGTAAGCCACCACACCCAGTCTCAACTGCCATCTCAGCATGACCTGGGGGCAGTGCCCGCACAGCAGGCCCAGGAATCAAAGCCCTGGTCCCTGTGCCTGCTTGCAGGTGCTTTAACCCACTGAGTTATTTGGCTGCTCCCCATGAATATTTCTACATGTGTGAACCTTTGCATTGACCAAGCTTTAAAAATTCTATAATAACTAAGAGGTCCCCACTGCCCCTGTGCAACTCGCTCCAGTGTTTCCACCAGCTAAAGGATAGCCACTACTAACTTCTATCACTATAGACGAATTTTATGTGAACTTCAACTTTATATAAAAGAAAACATACACAAGCATTCTTGCATCTGATATCTTTTGTTCATCATTGCAACTGCCCAAAATATACCATCTTATATTTATGCATTCTTCATCAACAGGTGAATACTTGATTGTTTCCACTTTAGGGCTCTTCACCATATAAACTTTCTTGTACACATATTTTAGTGGATCCATGTATTCTTAGGTATGGACAGATGAGTAGCACTTCCATGACATTAGTTTATAGACGTATTTATCTCTAGAAGATACTACAGTACCGTGTTTCAATCAATTCATAATAAGGTCAGCTTTTAAACGTAGCTAAATACTAACCAGTGCAAAAAAATCTAAATAAGGCAGTCTTATAAAAAGAAAATGTATTGTCAGCTTGTCTCCAAGTTTAGTCTTTATGAACAGGGGAGAAAAATCAACCTTGTTACTCAGATTTGAGAATCCAACTTCCCCTATTTTGGCAGTCAGATCTTTGGCTTTAACTGATGTGTCGAACTATTTCTGCATTCATTTGCTAGAGAGAAAACTGACTATAAATGTAAGGAGAAAGGCAAAGCAAAGGGAGAAAAAGAAGTCAAAAAATAAAATAACTTAAACATGAAGTGTGTTTTACTGAGCCCTTTTGATACTCTATTGTATGGTTTGCACTTTTTTTTCAGTTAGTAGAAAACCAAGAAATGAAAGAGAATTCAGTGAGCGAGTCCTAAAATCCCTTTGACCTGGCACCTCATTCTCCACTATTCAGTGAGCTACACTAAACTGCTAATTTCAGCTACTCATGGGTTTGAATCGCTACCACCTCAACCTTTTCCAATATACCTCTTGCTTCCAATTACTTTCAAGCTCAGGATTACTAGGGGGAAAACTGTGTGGTTCACTCACTAGTGCAAACACTATCCTGTTCATTGCTCCTTATCTTGAGTACCACAAATGACAGATGAAAATGCAAAACCTGCCAGCTAGGAACATATTTCCTTTAATTTCACAGGACTGGGAACTCCTCAGAACCAGAAGGCATGCACCTTCACTGGAGAGTAAGTATCCAGCTCCTCACTCCCAAAGGTAAAACAATAGCATATAGGGGTTGAGTATCTCTTGTTCAAAATGTTTAGTCCTAGAATTATTTTTTAATTTTGTTAATTTCAACAAGAAATAGCAATGAGACAGTTTCAGAACATGTCAGTAGGACAGCCACAAGAATCAATACAATGCATATTGTTGTCTTCATAGTAGTCGTTCCGAGTACAAGATGCAGACATAAGTTTTCTAAGGGCTATTGGTACAAATATTTCTTCTCACTGAACTAAGAGAAAGCAGCTGTATATATAGTCCAATATTCTATAATAGCAGCAGGTTATCAGCAGAACTGGCAATGTCAGAAGCTGTTGACTTGAGCCTTTTACAACTCAACATACTCATCTGACTTTTTGTTTTTGTTTTTTTTTTTTTTTTGTGGGACTGGGGTTCAAACTCACGACCTTGCACTTGCCAGGCAGGCACTTGTGCCACAGAGCTATCTCCCCAACCCTGGCTCTATTTTTTATGCCTGTGGTTTTTGATATCATAAAAAACATTAGATTTTAGAATATTTACACATATGTAACGAAATATCTTGGGAATGGGACTTAAGTCTATAAGGGAATATACTTATATTTTACAGAGCACACACCTTGAATATGTTATTTTAGATGGTATTTTGAGTTCACTTGTATTTTGACTGTGACCAATCACAGAGGTCAAGTCTGAAATTTTGGTTCCTTAAAATGTTTTGAATTTGGAAGCATTTCAAACTTCAGATTTTCAAATTGGGCACGTTGGGCTGGGAAGATAGCTCAGCAGTCTAAGTGCCTGCCTGGCAAGTGCAAGGACCCAGGTTCAATCCCCAGTACCTCATGTCCTGCCAGCTCCAGAACCCAGGCACACTGTGCTGGCCACTAAAACTGGGTGCAACGGCACATACCTATAATCCCAGCGCTGGGGAGGCTGAGACAGGAAGATCACTATGGGTCTGAGGCGCATTAGCCAGACCCTGTACCAAATAAATAAATAATTTTTAAAAAATGTTCACATGTTCCACAAACAGGTGGAACTAAACAACAGTGAGTGACAGACCCACGGTATGAGAGAATCAACCCAACATTACTTCAGAAGTACAGAGAAGCTATTGTAATTAGCCTTTCAGAGTAAAAATGCATAGGATAGTCAGAATAGTACAAAAAATCACTCTGGGGAAAAATTTAGAGTATCATCAATTTCTAAAGTACTTATTAGCAATATTTATTTCCTACTTTTTAATTGATCTAGGCTCAACATCCTGTAAGGTACAGGCCCTAACAGCCACACACTGCTATCTTTATTTTCTAGAATGATCTATTTATCGGTAATAATACTTCTATGTATTAAGAGCAGATATTCAATGATATATTTAACTTAACATGTGTTTCTCTGATGGAAATTTTAGATACTGCCTTTCCAATAACACGACGTCAGAAGAAGACGGTAACAGTTCCTCAAATAAGTGCATCTATTGTGTAAAATGAAGACAATAGTAGCAGCTATCCCAGAGAGTCCCTGGAAGAGTCTGATAAATCAACATAAACAATGCATCCAGAACACTGCCTGGCACCCTCTAAGTGTCCACTGTTGTCCTTAGATATCCTCAATCAAGGTAACTCATTGGTATTATCACCGTAGTTACAGTTCTGTGCAATAGGAGGAAGAGAAATAAAAATGCATATATTGCATCCATATTGTTTTTTATTCTTCCAATTAAAAAACAGAAAATTGGAAGAAAGGAGAGAGTAAATGTTTCTCCCCACATGCCGCAGTTTGGATTCTGATGTTCCCCAAAGGGTCACATATACAAGAGCAAGTTCTCAGACTTGACGTGAAGGGAAGGTGGTAGAAACTTAAAAGATCAACCTTTTCTCACTTGGGTTATCATATGCATATATCTCCCTCACATCTATTCAATGGAGGAATATTCCTTTTAGAAATTACCAGCAAGGGTTAATGACAGGCAACAAGAACAAAACAAAATGCCACAAAAGAAACCTACTCAGTAGTGAGCCCACTAGCCTATTTTATTTGGGGGAAAAGGTGGATTTGCACACTTTAACACTAGTTACAAGCATTCCTCCAAAGCCTACATCACTGTGAAAGACTTAGAATAACGACAGGATCACGAATATACTGGGCTATATTGAGTTATTTTGCTGAATTCATGCACCCCTACAATATTTGAATGGCATGGAACACTATATATATATATATAGTTAGTTAGTTAGTTAGTTAGTTAGTTAGTTAGTATAGATATATAGCTGCTTTCTCTTAGTTTAATGAGAAGAAAGATTTGTGCTACTAGCGTTTAGACAAGATACCATGTCTGCATCTTGTACTGTGAATAACTACTACGAAGACAACAATACACAATGTATTTATTATTGTAACTGTCCTACTAAACCATTTTGAAACTGTCTCATTGCCATTTGTTCTTCATTAAAATTAATAAAAAATAACATAATAAAAAAGGATATATCCTAGAGCAAGGGGATGCAATAGCTGTCAAAATCCAGGAATACACATATCCTACTGATAATTCTTAAACACTTGCCTGTTAGTATTTGCCATATGGAGGTTTCTTTTTTAGAAGAAGTAGAGATCTGAACAAAATATGATGCTAAAATAGCACATCCTGGGTGAAAATAAAATATTTCTGTTGACTGCACTCAATGAATCATTCACTTAGCACATAATCAATAGGACTGGACACGCAAAGAAAAGAACATAATCCATGATGAAGAGATGCGATTATCGTAAGATGGGCCTTGGAGTGAACTGGACACTACAGAGAAAGGTCCCTCAAAACAGAAACAGACGCACAGAAATTATTGATCTGGAACACAGAGCCAGAGGCACCTACCTCATTTTATCTAGAGGCTGGTAAGTTAACAACATGCAATCTAAAATCATGTAACTGAATAAGACAAGAAGAAGAGGACAGAAAGTATATGGAGAAAAACATTAAAAAGAAAGAAGGAAAGAAACTTCTGGGCCAATACCAATGAATTTTAAACATAAGCACAAATAGAGCCACAGTGGTGGATAGAAAAATGGTCACCAACACAATCATCAGAAAGATGCCAAGGTTCTAGTTTCCAGAAGCTAGAAGGCCTCCACAGGCAACGGGCTATCTCTGGTTTGAACAAAGGATGTGGAACTAGGAAAATTGTGGGAAATCCAAGCAGGCCCACAAATATACTTAAGAGGGAAAGAATAACATAAGAGAGAGAAAGGGAAGATGCAATAAGCTCAGAGTGACGCAAGCCACATGCCAAAGAGTGAAGCCAGTGCCCAGAACCTGGAATAGACCAGAACATGGATCCTCCCATGTAATTGCCAGAACTAGTATAGCACTAAATTCCTGTTCTAGACTTCTGAACACCCAAACTATAAAATAATAGGAGTATGCTATCTTAAAACACTGTTGATGGCGATTTCCCTACAGTAGCACAGTAAAGATATACTTCAACCACGAAGAACTCTTAAATAACAAAAGATATAGAGAAAATTGTAAAAAATGAAGGAGAAAACAACCATCTTATTCAGGAGAATATTGTTACAACTGAGAACTGGATTTTCATACTACAATCTGGAGGTTAGAAAAAAATGAAATAATATACAGTGCTGAACCAAACTAAATAACAAACTCACCAATTCAGAATTCTACAGCCATGCAAATAAAATTCAAAAACTGAAGATCAAATAAAAGCACATATTTCATGCAATCTTGATCACAATGTCATTATTATACCTCACAGAACTAGAGAAAACATTCATACAATTCGTTTGGAAACAGAAGAGACTTAGAATAGCAAAGTCAATTTGGGTAACAAAGGCAAGGTAGGGGGGCATCATAATCCCTGACTTGAAACTATACTAAAACTACTGTGATAAAAGCAGCATGGTACTGGAAATAAATAAATAAATAAATAAATGAATGAATAAATAAATAAAGCAAGCAAGCAAGCAAGCAAGCAGACTTGAAGACCAATGGAACAGATTAGAAGATACAGACACAGCTCCAAACACACTCAGCCACCCTATCTTTAACAAAGGGGCCAACATATTCACTGGAAGAAAGAAAAACTTTTTAGTAAATGATGCTAATAATAAATGATGCTAGTAAAACTTGTTTTCTATATGCCAAAGACTAAAACTAGACTTATGTCTATCACCATTCACTAAACTAAAGTCAAAATGGATTAAAGATCTAAATATGAACGAGAAACACTAAACCTGCTGGCCAAGAAAGTAGGTAAAATTCTTGAAAACACAGGTATAGGTGGAGAGTTCATGAACAAAACCCAGAATGCACAAGAAATATTTCAGAATGATTTTTTTTGGGGGGCGGGGGGCTGGCTCAGGCTGCCTTAAGGGTGGGTCTGGGGATAGAACTGTCGTCCACTGTGCCTGACTGAGATTGCCCTCGCAGGCACTTAAACCACTGAGCTAACCCAAAAGCACCCTGCACAAGAAATATTTAAATGTGTCAACACCTTGGATCTCACCTTGTTTTAAAAGCTTTCCAATGTCAAAAGAAATCACCAACAGAGTGAGAAGAGAACCCAGAGTGGGGAAAAAAAAAATTAAGCCAATTTTCCCTCAAAGGCCTTATATCTAGAACATACAAAGAATTCAAAAAACTCAGACACCCTCAAATTCAAAGATCTAATTTGAAAATGGGTGTCTGATATGAATGCACACTTCTCCAAGGAAGGAAGAAATACAAATGGCAGACAAATATATGAGAATAACTTTCAACATCACAGGCCATCTGACAGCTGTAGATTAGAATAGCACTGAGATTCCATCTCATCCCTGAAAGAATGGTTATCATCAAGAAATCAACAATAATAAGTGTTATAGGGGCTGTGAGGAAAAAAGAAACCCTTCTCCACTATTGGTGGAAGTGCAGACTGATGCAACTGCTCTGGAAATTGATAGTGAGAATCCTCAAAAATCTAGGATTAGAGTTACCATTAAACCAAGCTATTCCCCTCCTGGGTATCTTCTCAGAAGAATTAAAAAATATCACATAATAGCAATTCATATACACCTATGTTTATAGTAACCCAATTCATAATAAGTAAATCTTGGAAACAACCCACCTGCCCATCAACTGAGTAATGAATGAAAAGATGTGGTATTTTTATACAGTAGAATACTACTCAGCCATAAAGAAGGATAAATTTGAGAGCTTTATAGGTAAACGATTGTAACTTGAGACCATACTCATAAGTGAACTAAATCAGACTTACATGTACAAACATCATATTGTCTAACTGGAATGAGAAGCTGAAAGAGTAGATAAGATCTAAAATGTGCACTAGATATTGTGAAACGGCAAGAGTTGTTCAAAAGAAAAAAAGAACAAAGAACTAGGATGGGGGAAAGGACAGTGGGAAAGAGGAAAAATATGTGAGTGAGTTACACTAGTAATGTCTCTCAGCTCATTGAAAAAGAAGGTGTGTGCTAACATGCATGGGAGAATTTGATATGCCCATATCTTACACTGGAGTAACTACTTCTAAGACAATAATATGTTATTCTTCTTTTACTTTGTTATCAAATTTTGTTTTACTTTTTTCTACAA
>PVKN010024046.1:0-14572 GCA_004027915.1 Capromys pilorides
TTTTTTTTTTTTTTTTTTTTTTTTTTTTTTTTGGCGGGACTGGGGTTCAAACTCACTACCTTGCACTTGCCAGGCAGGCACTTGTGCTACGGAGCTATCTCCCCAGCCCCTCCCTAGCATTTTTCAAATTTAATTTTGTTTTGCTTTTGTTCCTTTTTTGGTGCAGGGACTCACTGTGCAGTGCAGGCTGGCCTTGAATTTACTTTGTAGCTCAAGCTGACTTCAGATTCAGCAAGCTTCTTCTTTCAGCCTCCTCAGTACTAGGATTACAGATGTGCACCACCACATCCAGCTTTGTTTTTTGAGGCTGAGTTTCACTATGCAGTTTAACCTGGCCTGAACTCACTATGGGGTCCAGGCTATCATTGAATTCATGGTGATCCTCCTGCCTCAGCCTCCTTTTTTTTTTTCCGGCAGAATCAGGGTTCAAACTCACAACGTTATACTTGCCAGGCAGGTACTTGTGCCTCAGAGCTATCTCCCCAGCCCCTCCTCAGCCTCCTGAGTACTGAGAAATCAGCTTTTGTAGCTATAGTGGTGGCCACAGTACACAGTGTGCTTCCTGTTCCCAGAGGATCTTAGTCTAAGAACCTGGCCCTGGCTCTCAGGCCTGCTGTCACGGATGTGTTCATGCGAGAAGCAGTGAGCAGTGCAGCAGTTGTCAGTAACGACATGGGGCTTGCTGTGTCTTCCAGGCAGAGCTGAGAGCCTTGGAGGAAGGAGATGGCAGCGTGTCAGGGTCGAGTCCCCGTTCTGACATCAGCCAGCCGGCCTCGCAGGAAGGGATGCGCAGACTGATGTCTAAGCGAGGGAAATGGAAGATGTTCGTTCGTGCAACCAGTCCAGAGTCCACCAGCCGAAGTTCCAGCAAAACCGGACAGGAGACCCCCGAGAACGGAGAAAGTGGTACGTTAGATGCATTGCGCCAGGGCCTGTCTACTGCCAGGCAGATAGAGCAGTGCCTGTGTCCTCAGGCTGGGCCCATGCTGGGCTGGAGGCGCCCCAGAAGGATGCGAGGCCAAATGGGGTGTCACTCCAGGGCCAGCTCCCAGATTGGTGCACTCCCCACTCCGTCCCATTTGTTCCCAGTGGGCAACAGAGGCTCATGCAGCCTTACCTCAAGAAAGCAGTCAGTAAAGCTTGTAGCTTGTGTTCTCTTCTGCACTTGACCCTAATTCTGTAGTGAAAAGCTAGCAGAGGACCTGAACACCAAACCTTCGGTAGTATGTTTAGCAGGAGATAGTTCTTCAGGTCCAGTTATTACCAAAAAAACCCTAGGAAATAAGCAGGTACAGGTATCCCGCTTTGAATATTTTTCAGTTAACAATACCAGAGCGTGTGAAGTAAAATTTACAAAGCCTCTGCCTTCTTCTCATTGCCTATGCTTCTTACCCCTGCTGCAGGGGGAGGGGGGGTAGGAGGGGTGGCATGAGGGGTTCAGTAATAATGTTTCTAGGTTGGCTTTGAAAAAACCATTCTCCTGGGCCGGCGAGATGGTTCAGTGGTCTAAAGCGCCTGCTTAGGAGGGCTCAGGCGACTGCGGGGACTGCAGTTCGATCCCCGGCACCACATGCTGCGCCAGCGCCACCACCAGGGCAGGCTGAGCCAGCCACAAAATGAATAAAGAAACAAACACAACAAGCAAACAAATAAATAAATAAATAAAATTAAAAAAAAAAAAAAAAAAACATTCTCCTGCCCCAGCCTCTTGTGCAGCTGGGATTATGAATGTGTGATACTGTGCCCAGTCTGAGTGATATAAAATTAATGTTGCTCTGACTTTAAAAACCTTGCCTCCCCCATCCAACTTGTTGATACCAAAGATAGAACCCAGGTCCTTCTCATTGACCCTCACGCCAGCCACCCCTTCCCCTGTAATTTGAGACATGGTCTCTAAGTTGCTCAGGCTGAGCTTGAGCTTATGACCCTCCTCCGGCCTGCCAGGTTCTGGGTTGGCAGCTGTACAGCACCACACCTGGCTAGAACTTTATCAACTAAGAAGAACAGGCAAAAGAAAGCACTGTTTCTCAAATATTGCTATTCTCGGTATTAAATGTTTTTGGTTTAATCTCATGTCTGATGGGGGTTGCATTTTACTTAGACATGGTGATCATGGTCATAGGGACTTGTACGTGGTGTGTCTTGCTGCGGCTTTTCTTCCCCATTTCCCTCTTCAACCCCTGTTCTCCTTATTCACAAATGCTTTGTTTCTTGTTTGTCTTTTTGAGACAGAGTCTCTCTATGCAGTTCAGACTGACCTTGAGCTCACTTTTGTAGCCCAGACTGGTTTCAAACTCACTGATCCTCATGCCTCAGCCTCCCAGTGCTGGGATTATAGGTGTGGGCCACCACGCCCTGACACAAATGATTTGTTTCCATGTTTTCCTTTTGTTTGCCCAGCTCTTTCCTCCTCCCCCTTGCTTTGTTTTTTGAGACAGTCTTGTCATGTAATTAACTTTGTATTTTCTTTTGCAGCAGTTGGTGCTGAGAATTTAGAAAAAGTAGATGACAGTTCAGATAAAGAGGCAGAAGTAGAAGAATGTTCAGAGAAGATGAAAGTTCAGACAGCACCTAAAGAAGAAGATGATCAAGATTTGAAAGTATGTACACTACTGACTATAAGTTGATGAGGTTTTGTTTTGTTTTGTTTTTTGTTTTTTTGTACCAGGGTTCAAACTCTGGACCTTGCACTTGCCAGGCAGATGCTTATGTCACTGAGCTATATCCTCGGCCCTGACAAACTTTTTTTTAGAGCCAACCATTAAATTACTTTCCATTGGGCTGAGGAAGTAGCTCAATAGAATAAGCGCTTGCCTGGCAAGCACAAGGACCTGAGTTCAATGCCCAGTCCCACAAAAAAAAAAAAATTACTTTGCATTGAGTCCGGGTGTGGTGGCACACACCTATAATCCCTGCACTAGGGAGGCAGAAAACAGGAGGATCACTATGAGTTCAAGCTATAGTGAGACCCTGCACAAAAAGAAATAATAATAATTTTCGTTAACAAGTGATCTACTGTGTTTGAGCTTAAGTCTAAATTGAAAGCCTGCTTTTCCTATTAAGAGAAGAATTCCTTTTTAAGGTTGAAATAAGGATTTACATGACCAGCTTGATGCAGAGAAAGAAAATAGTGCTGGTTCTGTGTTTGTTGACCTCTGTTTTCCTGTATTAGTTTCAGATAGGAGAACTGGCGAACACCCTGACAAGCAAATTTGAGTTCCTTGGCATTAGTAGACAGTCCATCTCCAACTTCCACGTGCTTCTCCTGCAGACTGAGGTGAGCTGCCGCGGGGCGCAGGAGCGCTGTGTGTTAGCAGTCCGCCCTGCTGACTTCCGGTCGCAAGTTTTATTTTTTTATTTTTCTTGAGGCTGGCCTCGAATTTGCAGCGATCCTCTAGCCTTAGACTTCGAGGACTGGGATCATAGGTGTGCACCACCGAGCATAGAAGTTTTTTGTTAGTTTTTTTTCTACTGCGGCAGGGAAGCAGAAATAAAAGAAAGGAAAGGGAAAAGCCTTTATTCCCACTGAGGAGGACCTGGAGAGGATTGGTGGCAGGGAGCCGGAGGAGGATCCTCTGATCTGAGACAAAGGAATGCTGAGACTTTATGGTCTTTCACTGGGGTGGAGCTTGAGGGGCAGTTTCAGTGACACATAAGGAGCTGATTGGGGTCTTCCTTGTGTAAGTGGGACAGTGACTGGGGCGGGAAAGAAGGTGGAAGTGGTCATTAGGAAGATAAAAGCTGTTGTTTTAGGCTTTGGCCGTGTTAGGTGACCACCGTCATGATTCAGCAATTCACACTCTGGCTGGAACCTGTCGTTTTTATCTTAAAAATGTTAAGATTCAAGAAATAGAACTCGGGCCGGCGAGATGGTTCAGTGGTCTAAAGCGCCTACTTAGGAGGGCTCAGGCAACTGCGGGGACTGCAGTTCGATCCCCGGCACCACATGCTGCGCCAGCGCCACCACCAGGGCAGGCTGAGCCAGCCACAAAATGAATAAATAAAGA
This sequence comes from Capromys pilorides, assembly GCA_004027915.1. Taxonomy (NCBI): domain Eukaryota; kingdom Metazoa; phylum Chordata; class Mammalia; order Rodentia; family Capromyidae; genus Capromys; species Capromys pilorides. Next base: position 4,008 of record PVKN010024046.1, read on the forward strand.
AACAAACAAACACAACAAGCAAACAAATAAATAAATAAAATTAAAAAAAGAAAAAGAAATAGAACTCCATTAGTCAAAGCAAAATGTATTGAAGTGATGCTGGTAGTTGGGCATATTGGTACTTTTTTTTTTTTTTTTAAATACATATATATATTTGGGGTGCGTATTTTTTAGGGAAGGGTCTACAGCATATTCAGGGACCTGGATCGGACCTGGAGTGATCCACGTATTTACAGCTTCCCAAGAGCTGAGATTATAGGCGTACTCCACCACAGCCAGTCTCAGTTGCCATCTCAGCTTGCCCTGAGGGCGGGCTGGCACGGCAGGCCCAGGGATCAAACTGATGGACAGGTGCTTTAATCTGATGAGCTATTTGGCCAGCCCCCACCTCAGTCTCTTGAATGCTGGAACTACAGGAGTGCACCACTGTGCCCAGCCAAAAATCTGAATTTTTATCTGGCATGACAGTCAAAAATCTAACTGTAGGGCTGGGGAGATAGCTCAGTGGCTTAAGTGCCTGCCTGGTTGAGGCTCCGAGTTTGATCATCAGTACTGAAAAAAAAAATTAACTGCAGTGGACTGTGGTGGCTCCCATCTGTAATCCCATACTTGGGAGACTGAGGCAGGAGGACAGTTGTGAGTTCAAGGCCAGCCTGGGCTACTAGTACTGTTTTTTTTTAATGTTGCTTAATTTAACTGATTCTAATAACGTGACATAAAGTCTCTAGACTTGATATAATCATTATGCAAAATATGTACATGAGTACTATTTTAAAAAATACAAAATCAGCAAAGACATGAAATTAAGCAAGTTTCCATTAAATAAATGAAATTTTTTAACCACTTCTATGCCTTTTGGGTAAGATCAAGTGTAATAAATGAAAATTTTTTAAAAAGAAATTTTTTAGGGCTCAGGGGCACAAGTGCCTGCCTGGCAAGTATAAGGTCTTGAGTTTGATCCCTGGTTCTGCAAAAAAAAAAAAAATAATAATAATAATAATAATAGTAGATTTTTAAAAAAAAAATTTAAAAAATAATAACAAAAACTTCCTTTCCATGTCATTTGTTTTTGTTTTTTTTTAATTAATTAATTTATTTATTTATGTATTTGTTTGCTTGTTGTGTTTGTTTATTTATTTATTTTGTGGCTGGCTCAGCCTGCCCTGGTGGTGGCGCTGGCGCAGCATGTGGTGCTGGGGATCGAACCGCAGTCCCTGCAGTTGCCTGAGCCTTCCTACGCAGGCGCTTTAGACCACTGAACCATCTCGCCGGCCCTCCATGTCATTTGAAGAAGGGAAATTATTTGGGGGGTGTGTGGAATTATCTTTTCTCTCTCTCTTTTTTTTTTTTCCCCTTATGGCCCCAGGGATTGATCTCAGGAGCTTGTATTTGCTAGGCCTTTATGCCACTAAGCTATTTCCCCAGGCCCAATGTTCATTAAACAAAAAGTGAAGTTTTTTGTTTCGTTTTGTTTTTTGGTGCGACCTGGGTTCGAACTCAGCCTTGCACTTACCAGGCAGGCATTTGTGCGACGGAGCTATCTCCCCGGCCCCTGAGTTATTCTTTTTTTTTTTTTTTACAAAATGTTTAACTTTTTTTTTAGCTCTAAGGTTTATATTGATGCCAAATTTTGCTTATAATTGAGCTATCAGATCTGCTAACACCCGCTAAGTTGATTTTACTGTGGAGTCTAAGGCGTCAGTCTCTCCTTCAAACCTTCCTTGTGTTTCTTCCTGGGAGTGGTGAGTGACGTCATCACTGACGTGGTCACCACCTGTGCCTGGTGTCATGCCGAGCACCTTCTAAAGTTTAAAGTTGTTTCTTTTTTACTTCTATTTCTTCCTTTAGCTCTGTGATTCTATTTGAACTCCATACAAAGTTGTGTGCAACCCCCAGCCCAGCCCATTCATTTGTCATTTATGATGGTGCCTGGGATTGAACATGAGTTCTTGTATCCCTAGCCCTTGGTCAGGGGGTGGGATTTGAGACAGTCTCACTGGTATTCTAGGGTGGTCTTTGAATTTACAGCAGTCCTCCTGACTCGGCATTCTGAGTAGTGGAAGTACAAGTATGTACCACAGCACCAGTGCCAGTTCTTTACGATGTTTTATAATTTCAGAGTCTCGCTAGTTGCCCAGGCCCAGCTGAAGCAGCAGTCCTTTAATTTCATTCTCCTAAAGTGCTAGGGTTATGGGCATGCACTGGCATGTGCACCTAAAACTTTTTTTTTTTTTTTTTTTATCTTTGTGAGACTGGATCTTGCTACGCTGTTTAGGCAGGCTTTGAGCTCATTTTCTTTCGTAGCCCAGGCTGGTCTCAAACTTGCACAGATCCTCCTGCCTCAGCCTCACAAGTGCTAGCAATACAGGCATGTGGCATCATGCTCAGCAAACGAGTAACTTTTTGAGGGAGGGGACACACTGGAGATTGAACATTGAACTCAGACCTTGGGGTTGTCAGGCCAGCTTATTCTATGGAGCTATCTCCCCCAGCCCCTGCCCCTCCCCCTTTGCATTTGTAAAGGACTAACTTCCCTTTTCCTGTTAGCTATCTTTTGTTTTAAGATTGTTTATCCTTGGGTCTGGGGAGATAGCTCCTTGGCACAAGAGCCTATCTGGCAGGTGCCAGGTCGTCAGTTTAAACGCTGGTCCCGCCAAAAAAAAAAAAAAAAAAAAAGTTGTTTATCCTTCGTGTTTTTCCTCTAGAAGTCACGTGACCCTTAGACGTGCGTGTCTGGTTTCCTTTTTCTTTCTTGTGGTGGGCAGTACCAGCAGTTGAACTCAGGACCTTGTGCTTGCCAGGCAGGTGCTGTGCCACTGAGCTTCATCCCAGCCCTAACTTGTTTTCACATGACATTAGGCCACTTGACATGAGGCCACAGCCCTACACCCACAGAACTTGGAGTGCAATTTTTTTTCTCTCTGATGTGTCCTGTCAGAGTAGAGCAATGTGGCCAAGTGGAGGTCACAAGTCGCCCCTCCGTCTCCTGACAAACTTTTCCTTTCTGTCCTTGCTCTAGACTAGAATTGCAGACTGGCGGGAAGGGGCTCTTAATGGGAACTACCTTAAACGAAAGCTTCAGGACGCAGCAGAACAACTAAAACAGTATGAAATAAACGCCACTCCTAAAGGCTGGTCCTGCCACTGGGACAGGTACGCACTCTTCTCCCCCTCTCACCTTTCACCCTTGACACCTCAGACATGATTTGTGATCACCACCATGCGACGCCCCGGCGGCCCGTGTGGAGACTTGACACTTAGCGGCCTGAGCCGCACACTCGCCGAGAGGCCGGGCCAGCCGCACAGCAGAGAAAGCCAAAGAGTGTTTACAGTGTGCCGCGTAACGGATTTTTTCCCAAGATCGACCAAGCCGGTGTTTCCTCTCCAGAGTGCACGGAGTAGGGCGGGCTTGGGGGCTAAGCGCATGCGAGAGCTCTGTGCGCTTTACAGGACCCCTGGAAGCACCTACTCCTGATTAACCTCGGCGAAGTTAAGGGAAGCTTCGGGCTGAAGGTGCGAATGAAGAGCAAGAGTACTGTCCTCTGCCAGCAGGTCAGATGAACACGTTTCTTTTTATATTTGGCTTTTCTTGGTTTTTTTTTTTTCGTTATTTGAAATCTTTGCTCTTTTATTTTTCAGCTCCCAGATCCTCTCCCTCTCTTTAGCTTTCACTGTGTTTGATATCAAGAATATGAACTCTGAATTCCACGGTCCAAGAGGGGAAGAGTCACCTTTCACAACCCGCGCTATTCTCTTCTCTGGAAGGGAAACTAGTGTTCTGGGCGACCGAGTCCCTCCATTAATGAAACTCGGCGCCCTGTTACACATTGGCAAAAAAACAAAAAGAGAGATGTTGTCAGTCATGTGCTGGAGCGAGGGCGCAGGGCTGTATTCACAGAGCTGCTGGCAGTGCAAATAGCTTTGAATTCTCCTTGGTTCTCCCTCTTCCGTGGTCAAAGCTCTTTGTCGCCTTTGTGAATAGCAGTCCGTAAGAGGAGGTTCGTCCCTGTGAGCGCAGACTGCCGCCCGGGGACAGGACCGATGCACGTGTTCCTGTAGGGGAGTAGGCTTTAAAACTACGTTTTCTTTCTTGTGATTTAGGGATCATAGACGGTATTTCTATGTAAACGAGCAGTCGGGCGAGTCTCAGTGGGAGTTTCCAGATGGTGAGGAGGAGGAGGAGGAAGGCCACGCACGAGAGCGTAAAGACGAGACTCTGCCTAAGCCCAGCTTGAAGGACAGACCTGGCGCTGCATCCAGCTCCACAGAGTCCTCAGAGAATCCTGCAGGTGAGACGAGTTACTCTGCACTGAGGATAGCGGTGAGTTTAGAAAAGTCACTCATATGCCATGAACGACACGGGTTCAGAGCGTGACATGAGCTAAACTTGAAGTGATGTGAACTAAAGCCATATAGTTACACGAAAATGAAGGCAGTGGCAGGTTTGGAACTCAGCATAACATCCGTTAGCCTGTGACCATGGAACAACAGGCACCGTGTGTCCACCAGCCCTGGTGAAGACTGTGAGCTCCAGGCCATTGGCGTGGCACCAGTGGGTCTCAATACCAAAGGCCTGGGAGCGTGGCTCAGTGTGAAGACCCTGGGGTCAGTCCCCAGTATCACAATAAAACAAGGGAAGATTACATGTAAGAAACAGTCAATGATACCTCTGTTAAGAACAAATTTGTTTTATATAGCTATTAAAATAATACAGAAAAGAATTTTTTAAAAGTAATACACATTTTTAAGAGACAAGAACCCTATACGTCACGAAGAAAGCCATGGGTCTCAGGGCTGACCAAATAGCTCAGTGAATTGAAGTACCTGCAAGCAGGCTCGGGGTCAAGGGTTCGATGCCTGGCCTGCTATGCGAGACCCGCCCCCGGGGTTCGCTGAGATGGCAATTGAGACTGCGCATGATGGCGTGCGCCTGTAATCCCAGCTCTTGGGAGGCTGTAAACAGGTGGGTCACTACAAGTGCGATCTAGTAGTGAGACTGTGAATACCCTGTAGACCCTTCCCTAAAATACAAAACGAAAAAAAAGAGAAGAAAAGAAAGAAAGCCATGGGTCTCCACAGATAGGGCCAGTCATGGAAGAAGCTGGGTTGCTGAGCAGTGTCTGGTGGCTGGCAGAGCTGGCGGAGTCAGAGATCCATGCTGTGTATTGCCATTACCATCGCGTTGCGTTACCCAGCTACACCTCTCCTTGTACCTGACAAGTGAGAATGACAGAAGAAATGCTGTAAACTAGTGCCGTCCTATTTTCTGAAGAGTAAGATAATTGCTCAGTGAAAAAAGTTGGGGTCCGTACGTCAGCGGCATAGCACCTGCCTGGCAAGTTCATTTTCAGGTACCAAAATCAAAATTGCCAATGTTATTTGCCCATACTTTCCGCATCGCTGGACCGAAATATCTGGCCCCAAGGACAGCAGACTCGTGGGTCTAATTGGAGGAAAGCTGCTGTGGTCCTCGTCTCAGTTACTCTTCTCTCATCATCACTGGGACAAATACCCAACACCCAAAATGAAGGATGAGGCCAGGGAAATAACTCAGTACAATAAGCACTTTTCTGGCAAGCACGGGGTCCTGAGTTCAATCTCCAGTACCACAAAAAAAAATAATAATAATGAAGGACGAAAAGGTTTATTTAGCTCACAGTTACTAGAGGTTTCAGTCCGTATTCTGCCAACTCCAAGGCTGAGGAACAGGACAGAGAGCATCCAGTTCATGGCAGCAGGACAGCAACTAATGGCAACAGAGTCAGCCAACCAACCAGGGCAGCAGAAAGCAACAGAAAGAACATGCAACATGCAGCAAGTCTGTTTCTCTGTCTCTCTTATAATACATTCAGGCTATCGCCCCAGGCTGGGAAAAGTACATACATGTAATCCCAGCAGTACTAAGACACATAATCCCAGTGGATCATGAGTTAGTCTCAAACTCTAGAAGTCCCCGCCCCATGACTACATGAGGCTTTGTGGGGACAACTAGATACAAACCATAACAGTCCTGGTGGCTTATGAGAAGCCAAGAACAAAGAGGCACCTTGGAGGGAAATGAATACTTTCGTCGCCAGACCCTGTCCTCCAGGAGCCAGTTGTAGCGCCCGCAGCCTGGGAGCAGGCTGGCTGAGAATAGCATCTCTGAACACTAGCAGCATGCAGACCCAGGGACCACTGCATGTCAGCTACTCTCTGAGGAGTTCAGCTCACTGCACATTTGTAACAACAGACTTTGAGAGTTCCTCAGTTACTGTGAGGATCTAATGAGCTCTTCAGAAGATCCAAAACCTCAGTGCACTTCGTAAAAGAAACATTTGTCCATCTGACTTGGAATGGCAAAAACAATGAAGCACAGACTGTGACTAACAACTGTTGAGCTGAAAACACATGGCAAAGTGGCAGAAGGCAAGAGTCTAGAGTGGCTCCTGCAGTCACAGACCTGAAAATATAGCAGTGGCACATTGGCGGGTAAATGGACAGTGAGGAGCCGAGTCTCTGGCTTAGCCCTGCTGGAGACATCGCTGGGAAGGCTGTGGGCAGCTGGGCCCAGTAGCAGAGCTGTGGTGGTGCAGCAGGCAGCACCTGTGGTGTCCTCCAGGCCCAGGTGCCTTAAGCAGACTGCATGCCAAGGTCAGAAGAGTAGAAGGGCGGGTTGAATCAGTTCCACCTGAACAGTGTTGTCTGGCATGCAACCATCTTTCTTGCCTTCTGCTTCCTGTTTCTCCTGTATCCTTCACCCTGTCCGCCACCCTAAGTCATGCTTCCATGTGGACACTGTGTTCCTGACTGCTTGCTGCCCATGTTGTCTTTTTTCTGTGTTACTACAGCTATAGAGAATGCCTCAGAGTTGAGTCTTCGGCTGTGTTGGCAGTACACGGGTGGTACAGAGCAGAGAGAGCTCTTGCCGCTCTCGGCTGATTAAAACAGAAAAAAATTGGGGCCGGCAAGATAGCTCAGTGGCCTAAAGCACCTGCTTAGGCAAGTGCAAGGACTGCGGTTCAATCCCTGGCATCATAGGGCAGGCTGAGCAGTCCACAAAACAAAGAAACAAAAAAATTGGGCTGGGGAGATAGCTCAGTAGAATAAGCACTTGCCCAGCAAGCACAAGGGCCTCCTGAGTTCAATCTCCAGTTCTACCAAAAAAAGAAAAAGTTGAACTGGCCACAAAACAGGAAAAAAAAAATGGGTTGCAGGAAAAATAAGGTGACATTTATTTCAAACCTCTGTTGAGCACCCAGAACATGCTAAGCTTTGTCTAAGTGAAATCCATGTCGGCTGGGCATGGTGGCTGAACTCTGGGAGGCTGAGGTGGCAAGGGTGCAAGTTAAAGCACAGAATGGTAAACTTAGCAAGATACTGTCTGTGAATAAAAAATACAAAAAGGGCTGAGGATGAAGCATAGTACAAAAAGCCTGTGTTCAAGACTAAGAGACATACAATAAAATAAAGCTGGAAATACGGTATGCTCCTTATAGTCCTAGTGAGAGGCTGAGTCCCACATCACAAATTCAGTCTAGATTTCACAGTGGGACCCTGTGTCCAGAAACTAGTTGGGGTTTTTGGCTGTTTTTTGTTTGTTTGTTTGTTTTTTAATGTATTTGGTACAGGGTCTCACTGCGCAGCTCAGCTCTGACTTAATAGTGATTCTCTTGTTTTCAGCCTCCGCAGTGCTGGCGTTGCAGCCTTGCGCCACCATGCCCAGACTGTGGCTCAGCGTGCCCATGGGTGGGGCCGCCACAGTATACTGTACCAGGAATCAAACCCCAGTCCCTGAGTTTGCCTCAGCAGGTGCTTAATCCCTGAGCTATCTTCACCAGCCTGAAACTACAGTTATTTATATTTTAAATATTTAGAGAGCACTTCATTTCTGTAGTCAGACCCATATAGATAAAACTTAATTAACAAAGCATATAAACCCCAATACGAGTGGAAAACATTGGTTGGGGTTTCCAGACCAGTGAGGTTGTCATAGGAGGAGAAATATTAAGATTTCTGGGGATGTAGCGTAAGCACATTCCCTGGGAGTACACTCCCCAGTACTTTAGAATGAAGAAAGAGCAGTCTAAGGTTCATCTCAGTTACGGGGAGCTTAAGTCTTGGCACAGTGATAGTGAACCTTCAAGAGCTTTCCAGGATACAAAGCCTGCTGTAGTACAACATTTGCCACCACAGGCCTAGCGCCACTAAAGGCAAAGAAGAAAAGCTACTGCACTCCGAGGAGCCAAGGAAGTTTGCAGTTCTCTGTGCATCATGTGGAGCAGCCCAGACTGCAAACCTAGCCTCAAGCCTGCTCACTCAAACCTTGTTATATGTAGAGTTCTCGTGTCCAAGGACATGAGCATGTCCAGCAGCTCTTTCTTGTTGGCCTGTGGCATTTGGGTTACATGTAGCAGCCTTTTTTAATCTCTGTGGAAATAGTCCAGGTTACTAAACTGGCCTCATTCAAAATAGTAACTTATCTTTGGGGGTAAATAACTGAGGCTGCTTAAGTATAAATTTAAATGCTTGGGAAAAAAAGTCTAGAGGGCCAGCAAGATAGTTCAGTGCGATCTTCGGCACCTTCAGGTACTAGATAGGTTCGATCCCCAGCTCCACAGACTGTGCTGGCCCTGCCCTCTGGGCTGCTGAGCTGGCCACCCAGTCTGGTGTGGTTGCATATACCTATAATCCCAGCTCTGGGGAAGCTGAAAACAGGAGGATCACTGGAGTCCAAGATATATACAGAGACCCTGTACCAAAAATTTGTGCCTTCCATACTGTTCTGTCATAAGTTTAATCTCTCAAGTTTTTCAGCACATGATAACTGATACTTCGTTTTAATCTCTGGATGTGGTAGAATTAAATGTTTTCATCCGTTAGGGCCAAGGACATAGCTCGGTAGAATAAGCACATGCCTGGCAAACGCAAGGTCCTAAGTTCAATTCTCGGTACCACAAAAAAACAGTGTTTTCACCTGTGACAAATGGCAGCTGCAGTAAGTTTAGAAATAAGAGGGCCGACCAGATAGCTCAGTGAATTGAAGCACCTGCTTAGGCAGACACAGGGACCAGGATTTGGCAGGCACCTATAATCCCAGAAAAGACCTTGATCTAAATACATTTTTTTAGGGCCGGCGAGATGGTTCAGTGGTCTAAAGCGCCTGCTTAGGAAAGCTCAGGCAACTGCAGGGACTGCGGTTCGATCCCCGGCACCACATGCTGCACCAGCCCCACCACCAGGGCAGGCTGAGCCAGCCACAAAATAAGTAAATAAAGAAACAAACAAACACAACAAGCAAACAAACAAATAAATAAAATAAAATTTAAAAATAAATAAATAAATAAATAAATACATTTTTTAAAAAAAAAAGAGAAGAAGTCTTGTGGGTTAGCTCAGTTGTTTAAGTGCTGCCTTAGGCAAACCAAGTCAGGCACAGGGTACCTCTGTTGGATCCCCAGCTCCACATTCCTTCCCAGACCTGCCCTGAAGGCAGCCTGAGCCTGCATAAATAAATAAATAAATAAATAAATGAAGGAGAACCATCATTGTAATAGACTGGTATGCAACCTGAGCATTCCTAGTTTGTTTCTATTTAAGCCAAAGGAGACAATTACCAGTGCTTAAGATGCACCTTTAATGTTCTGAATGAACTTAGTTTGAGATTCTTAAAAAGTATCTTTGTTTATGACTGAATTTATCAAGTGTGGTTTTCTGTTTACACAAGGTCTGATGCACTCCAGAGCACAGCAGTGACCTTGAGCCCACCCTACATACACCCTTGGGTCCCTGAACCTGGCAACCTGTTATTGTCACCAGCGATGCCAGGTCACGTGCTGCTGGATGTGAAACCCCAGTGTTAGCAACTCTGCTCCACGCGTGTGGCTAGTCTAGTAGAGGGAAGTGTTTTTAGTTATCCTCCAACATTACCTTAGTTCTGATTTAACTTTTTTTTTTTAAGACAGGGTCTAGCTGTGTGGCTGAGGTTGGCCTCGAACTTGCCACTGTGCCCAGCTAATTCTGATGTAGTTTTGTTGTGCTGTGATCGAATACAGGCTTCCTGGCCATACTCAGATTTTGTCTGAAAGTTAGCATATCAAATACTCCTACTTAATAGCAAATACCAAAATGCAGTGGGTCATGTGCATTTGAGCTGGGAACCTGCGTTTCTGCTTCCTGGCACCTAAGAGCTCGGGTGGCCTTTTCTTCAGCAGTGAAAGCTGCTGGTCTTGTGCAGGTACTGAACACAGGAAGGTCCTGTGTCGCGCGTTCCATAAAAGGCAAAGCTCCCATAAAGGCCAGCTAGCTTTTCTCACTTGGGCCTTACCCTGTCAGACCTGCCGGCAGATGCAGTACTCGGGATTTCTGCACCAGGGTCTTGTGAAACCCAGGCTGGCTCTAAGATCTGCCCTCCCCCTGCCTCAGCCTCCTGGACTCTAGGATTTTTTTTTTTTAACTTCAGGGTTTGATGGGTGATAGCAATCTGGAGCCCATGAAAGTTAAGTGGATTTGGTTTTGTTTTTGAGATTTCTAAAGCTCTTGGTCTTCTGATACTTCAGCACGATAAAAATAGAGAGAGAGAGAGA
>PVKN010024047.1:0-14566 GCA_004027915.1 Capromys pilorides
CCCCCCCACATACACACACACACACACACACACACACACACACACACACACACACACACAGAGGCGCTCCCCTCCCACCCGGGTTCCAGAACTCACTATTTGCAGATATTTATAGCTCCCTTCCCCAGCCAGGATTCCTCCTCCGCCCTGGGCAGTACAGTGCAAGAGTGGGAGCCCCCCTACCAAAAAGTGGGGAGCTCTCTTAGTACCCGCCTCTGCCTGGTCCCCACGGGCAGCTACAGCCCCAGCCTCCGCACCCGCCCAGAACCCCGACCGCGCCTGGGCCTCGTTGCGGCCGCCGCAGCAGCCCTGGGTCGGGGGTGGGGAAGGCGGGCGCTCAGAACCCCCGCCCCCAGCCCCGCGCCGCGCCGCGCGGGAGCCCGGGATGGGGGGCGGCGCACAAAGCAAGACCCGGGGCCCGGCTTCTCCTGACGCCCTCCGCCCTGCCAGGGAGGGGTCGGCGCGCCAAGGAACTGCCCTGCGGGCCTGGAAGCAGCCGGGTGGGGGGAGGGGGCGCCTCTGAGCGGCTCCCCGCATCCCGCCCCCGCCCCCAAGGCCGCGCTCCAGCAGGGGCGCTCTGAGCGGCGCGGGGCTCCGTGGGTAGGGAACTGCAGGGCTGCGGCGCAGTCCTTGGGCGCCGGGGTCAACTCACCCATCGCCCGCTGGATCTCAACAGCGGCTGCAGCAGCGGCGGCGGCGGCTCCGCGGTCCCCGGGGCCCCCGGCGGGGAGATGCAAGCGTCCACCGCAGCCTCTCGCCCCATCCCGGGCTCCTGCAGCGGCGGCGGCGGGCGCCCGGCATCGCAGGCGGTGCAGCCCTGGCCCGGCCCTGATCTCCGCCCCCCACCCCACCTCCACCCGTCCCGTGGGCCCGGTACAGCCACTCGGTTGCACCCCGGGGTGGCGGCGGCGGCTGGGGTGCGGCGAGCCGGAGGGCGCGGGGGGCGCGGCGGCGAGGCCGAGCGCTGCTCGCTAAGGCGCCGGCTCCCACTGGCCCTAGTAGCTCTGGCCCCCGCCCCGCCCCGCGTAACCCCCTCCCCTCCCCCGCCAGCCGGGCTCCGCAAGCCGCGCCGCGCCAGGCCGGGCCCGGGGCGCCTGGGACCGCAGGCTCCGACAGCCGCGCGCCGCGCCTCCCGCGTGTGCTCCGCTCCGATGTGAGTGTGCGCGCGCCCTGCCTGTGACCGAGCGTGCGCCGGCCCACGGCCCGGGCGTCCAGTGCGGAGTGTATGCTGGGGTGGGGGGCGGGGCCCACTGCGTGTCGGGGGTGCGCGTGGGGCCCAGCGTGCCGCTCTACGTGTCTGTACCCTGCTGTGTGTCTGGCGCTGTTCGAGCCGTGGCGTGTGCCCGGCTTGTCCCCAGGTGTTCATGGACGTGCATGCTTGTGTTGGAGTGTGCACTTGGGACTGGGGGTGCTCGCACACCCAGGCACTGAGAGTGTGCTGAGGGCTCTCTGGGTCTTGGCCTGTGGGCAGTAGTAGCCAGGCCACTGACCCTGTGCGGAGGCCTGGCCCTGTGGCACGTATGTGGTACAGAACTGTCACACTGTCCGCACACATCTACTGGTCCACCTTGAATATGGCAACTCCAGTACCCCAGCCATGTACTTCCCATCCCTCCACCACGCCCCCAAAGCCACTTCCGTTGCCCTCTGGGTGGCTCCTGAGTAAATCAACCCACCCCGTGGACACTAGGCCTAGTCCGTCTGGCTCACCTCCTAAACAGCAGTTGTCTCCAGACTGTTGTCCCTGGCCACTTCTCCCTTGGCTTGGAGGTGTGCTCTCGCACTTCCGACTCTTCCCGCCCTTTACCAATTCGAGTCGCTCGGAAGGCTGGGACCAGTCACTTCTGCCACGTGCTCCCATTTCCTGCCCTTTACCATTTCCGGTCGCGCGCGTAGAGGTCTGGACCAGTCACTTCTCCCACACGTGCGCAGCACGCTAAGCGCGCATTCAGCACGGGTGTACATCAGGGAGATCACCCAGGCTACGCCCAGGCTGATGTGGTCAAGGACCTTGGTGCTACCTCCATCTGGTCTTCTGCTCTCCGGGTACCCAGAACCTTCTGTGGCTTTTTCTTAGCTTCCGCTCAAGTTCTGGTGACCTGGACCTACCTCAGCCCACATCACCACCCATCCTTTTCTCTCCCGGAGACTTTCTCTAAGCCATGGGTGGGCACGATTTTCTGTAAAGACCAGATTGTAAATATTTTAGGCTTTGCTGGTCATGCAGTCTCTGGCACAACCACTCGACCTGCCGGTTGTAATAGAAAATCAGCCATAGACCATATGTAAAGGAAAGAGTAGGGCTGCATTCCAATAAAACTTTATTTATGGCTACCAAAATTTGAATTTCATGTCATTTTCACATGCTCAGGAACATTTTATCTTGATTCTCCACCACGACCGTTTGAAAATAAAGCCATTCCTATCTCAACACTTTGAGCACATCCCTATAACATCACCCCAAATCTGATTTGTCCTACCACCTCCCCAAATGTCAGCTTCCTCTTCCACCTGCTTCTCCAGGGGCTCTCTGCTCTCATTTCTGCTCTCAGGGGCTCATGGGTGCCCTCTGCCTGGGACTCCTGCCCACCTTGCTCCTGCCTCCCACAGCAGTTTGGCACTCCTCTGCCCATGGTGGAAATACCATTTCAAGTGTGCTTCACCCCACTGGCTCTGTTGTGAGCCTCATGAAAATCCACATACTGGCGCCCTGTGTGCCCTCTGAGGCACAAAATACCATGTCTCTCTGTTTCTACTGCTTCCAGCAGACTCAAAGGTGACAGAACAAGGACAGACCAGGAAACCCAGGAGGCCTGGATCTGGGATTTACCCACAGGGAAGGGGCTTTCTCAGTCTGTAGCTCTTGTCTGTGATGTGAGTCTGGATTGGTTCTTCCTTTATCTGAAAAGCTCTGTCCCCCTCAGCACTTTGTACCCTACAGGTCAGGGACCTAAGTGGGGCAAAATGTAGCTCTTTAGCCTTTGATTTTGTTTTGATTATTGTTGCTTTTGAGCCACAGTCTAGCGAAGTTGCTGAAGCTGGCTTTGAACTTGCCATCCTCCTGGCTCAAACTCCCAACACACTAGGATTGAAGGCATGTGCTACCATGTGTCTCTTTTTTTTCAGTACCAGGGATCGAACACTTATACTTGCCAGATAGGCGCTTATGCCACTGAGCTATATCCTGGCCCTCACCATGTATCGTGAATTTATTTATTTATTTATTTATTTATTTATTTATTTATTTATTTATTTTTGGTATTAGTGATTTTACCACAACATGACCAGTGGAAAGGAAGTGGATGCCATGGTCACCCAGTCTCCTTTTAAGTGTCTGTCGTAGTAGGGGTGCTTCTCCCAAAACCAATCCATTGTACTTATAGCTCTCCCTTTGGGGTTATTTATTTGCAGTACTGAGGATGGAATCTCAGGCTTTTATACATGTCAGGCATGTGTTCTACCATGGAGCTAAATCCCCATCCCCTTTTTTTGTTTTCTAAAATCAGATGCAGAGCATTTTCATCTGTCCCTGGGTCTGAAACTCTGCTCAAAGGATGCAGCAGGGGATAGGGTACTCCCTCTCCTGCCCCCACCACTGGGTGGCTGATACAGTGGGACTGCCTTGCCCTCCCCAGGGCGGGTGCTTCTGGAGGCTGCTGGGAAGCTGCTCCTTGCTTTTGGTCTTCTCCCCACTCAGAGCTTTGTTTTCTCGACCTTTCCAGATTCCCAAGCTTCTTGGGAGGCCTGGGAAGAAGGGGGGCCGCTGCCTTGCTTAGGGTCATACCAAAGTCCGCCTCCGCCTCCACAGGCTGCTCTCTGAGTCTATGGAGCTCTGTGGTGAGTGGAGATGACAAGTGACTTGTTCAGTCACACACAGAGAGCCCCAGAGTCCTCCCAGCTCTGCCCCTATGGTGCCTGGAGCCCCCATCTGACACTTCTCAGGGCCTTCCTCCTGGTAGTCCCAGAAGCTGGCCTTGGCACCCAGAGGATGGCTCAGCAATCTGAATCACTCAGTAATTGGGATCTGGGTTCTAATACAGCTCCACTGTGTGTCCTGGTCAGCCTCTGTTTCCCCATCTACAGAGAGAAAACAATCATTGCCCTGGCATCCCATGGGCATCAACAACCCCTGGGTCTCTGCGACTTCCCTCTCCCCCTCACTTCCTCTCCTCAGAAAGGTTGTTGGGGTCCAGCTTGCTAGGTGGCCTCCCACCCCATCTCCTCCAGAGATGTTGCTGACAAGGAGTCCACTGAGCCCTGCCTGGGAGGAGCCCAGCCAGATACAAGATTAGCCAGCCCCTGGGTGTCACCTTACAGCCCTGCAGTCCCCTTTCACCTGGAGCTGATTCAGCTCTGGGAACAATTGCTGGATCTGTTATCCCTTCTGTAGTTATCTGGCCTGGTGGAGACTGCATTCCACCCTCCCTGGGACTTTGTACTCCAGCCCTGGAGTTTCCAGGTGGAGTCTCCTGAGGCCTGCAGGGTGGCTACCATTTCTGTGGCAGAATTAATTGGCTTTAGTCTACCTGGCTGGGCTGAACTGGGCTCTGGGTCTGACAACCTGGGTGGAGGCAGCTGCAGGAGAGCACAGAGCAGGTGGACTAGCTGGACATGGGACTAGGGGCAATGGTTTGGACAAGGACTCATTCCCTGAGCTGGGCATGGTGGCGCATGCCTGTAATCGCAGCACTTGGGAGGCTGAAGCAGGAGGATCATTGCAAGTTTGAGACAATCCTGGGCTACACAGTAAGTTCAAGGCCAACCTGAGCTGCATAGCTAGACCCTGTCTCAAGAAGACAAATAAAAAGTGGCGGGGGGCATCCATTCCACGAGGAGTCAGGGAGGTCCAGGAAGTTCCTAAAATTCCCAGGAACGTGCTGTGTGTTTATGAGTGTGTGTATATGTGAATATGGGAGTATTTTCTATGTGAGGATGAAGGAGCAGGTACGCACATGTGTAAGGGTGGCGGTGTGGGTATGCAGGCAGACAAAGAAGGGAAATCCAGAGTGTTATGTTTTGTATCTAGTTGTCCCCCGCAAAGCCTCACGTAAATCATGGGGCTGTCAAGCACGCGGCTTAAGGGGCAGGACAAGAGGACCAGGGCTGGGCTTGAGGGGCGGGGCCAGAGAGGCGGGAACCGTTAAACTGACAGCGTGCATCTCCCCCGCCCCCTCCCTCAGGTGGCCTCTCAGAGTTCGAACTTCTGTGCCGCAAAAAACAAACAAAAAAAGAGGTATGGAGGGGCTAGGGAGATAGCTCCGTGGCACAAGTGCCTGCCTGGCAAGTGCAAGGTCGTGAGTTTGAACCCTGGTCCCGCCAAAAAAAAAAAAAAAAGGAGGTATGGAGCGGATCATCCTGGACACGGAGGCTACCCCAGCCCCTCCTCCAGACCTTATAGAGGGAGGGCAGCGTCTTGAAACCTCCAGTAACTTTGAGCTAAATAAACCTTTCCTTCCCTAAGCTTGTGTGTCAGGTATTTGTCCCAGCAACGACAGAACAGAAACTAAGACACAGAGGCGTTCAGAAAATGTTTGGTCTCCTTTCTTCCCTATCACTTATTAGCCAAAGTCAACAGACCTCCTTCCCTTCCCCCACCCCATTCGATTCATTGGTCTATCCATGCTCTGCTGAGCCCTACTCAAGCCCATTAGCCAGGACTCCCTACCTGGCTTATGTATCTCCTGCCCTCCTTATTGGAAAAGCTGTTTATCCTTCAAGACAGCCCTGGCACGGGGGCATAGCTCTGTGGTAGGGTACCTGCCTAGCATGCACAGGTCCCAGCATTAAAAAAAAAACTCCATAGTCTCAGCACTCAGGAAACTCAGGCAGGAGGAACACTGTGGAGTTCAAATCAGCCAGAGCAACATAGACCCTGTCTCAAAAAAAAACTAAATAAAAAAATTAAATGGCTATTGTGGCCTAATTAGTCTTAGTTCGGCCCTAACCTTCACTGTCGATAGGCACAGATACATAGATGATAGACGGATAAAATGGTCCAGCCCAGAGAGCCCACCTCCCTGGAGGTCCCTGAAAGGACTTTAGTCTCTTGCTCCCTGCAAGCCTCAATTCCTGGCCCTGTCAGGTAGGGGCAATGGTTTGGACAAGGACTCATTCCCTGAGCTGGGCATGGTGGCGCATGCCTGTAATCGCAGCACTTGGGAGGCTGAAGCAGGAGGATCATTGCAAGTTTGAGACAATCCTGGGCTACACAGTAAGTTCAAGGCCAACCTGAGCTGCATAGCTAGACCCTGTCTCAAGAAGACAAAAAAAAGAGAGGTGGGGGGGATCCATTCCATGAGGAGTCAGGGAGGTCCAGGAAGTTCCTAAAATTCCCAGGAACGTGCTGTGTGTTTATGAGTGTGTGTATGTGTGAATATGGGAGTATTTTCTATGTGAGGATGAAGGAGCAGGTACGCACATATGTAAAGGTGGCGGTGTGGGTATGCAGGTAGACAGTGGTGTACAAGGATGTGAACATGCGCAATGCACATTCTCTTGGGCTCAGGACCCAGGCGAGGAATGGCGGGCAGCATCTCTGCCAGGCAGGAAGGTTGTGCAGTCTTTGAAACCCAGCAAAGAAGGGAAATCCAGGTTGACAAACAGGAAAGCAAAGGCAGCAAGCGACAGGGTACCCCATGGACTCAAGGGAGGTCTGGTCATAGCAGGGGCAAGCGACATGCAAGGAGGTCCTTGAGGTGATGACCCTGCAGGCTCTGAGGTACTGAGAGCTGTCCAGGTCTGTAGGTAGAAGCTGAGCTGTGACTGGCCCAGGAGGAGACCCGTCAGGGTGGTTCCAGGGGACTTGGCTGAGCCATATCAGTGGTCCCAGCTGGACTTAGGCTCCCAGTGCACACAGCAAACTCCTGCCTCTGGTGCAACCAAAGGAGCTCCCTTGTCTCCAGTCACCCACATGTACTCCTGCCACACCCCACAACCTTGCACACAGAGACATCCATGTACACACATGGCACACCCCGGAAACCACAAAGCCTTGCTGGGCACTCCCCACAAACTCACACGACCACATTCCCCAGGGTCACGGAGGGGAGTGCAGGGCTAGGAGTGGTGAGATTCAGGAAGGGTGGTGGCAGCTCCCTGGACCTCTTTCCTGCCTCCCATCCCTAGCACTAGCTCTGGCCATGGTGCCCGTGACATGGGGTAGAGGCACCCCTGGGGATGCTAACTCCACCCATGCATCCAACAGCAGCTTCAGCACCTCAATCCGTGAAGTTAAGCCTTTGTCCTCACAGACCCTAGACCAAGCCCAAAGGTGGCAGCCAGTTAACCCAGGGAGTGCTGGGCCTGAAGGTGACCTTGGGACATCCAGAGTGTCTTTGTTTGTGGAAGCCGAAAGCCTGTGGGCCCAGAATGTCTTACAAGGGGTCAGTAGCTTCCCTAGTCCGTTTGATGACCAGGAACTTTGGTACATCCAGGTGCTGCTGGGAGCCCTAGGCCAAGGTCTGGAGCCAGGCCAGTGGAAGGAACAGAAAGAACAAAATTCACCAGCAAAATCTGGACTGCACCACAGAAAAAGGCTGTGGGGTTATCCCTCCCCCCAGAGGCCGAGCTGGCACAATGGGTCTCAGTCACTGCCCCTTCTAATCCATGTACACTTCGGCACAGAACCACCAGATGCGGCTCCCAGTGCTCAGGCCTTGGGGGCCTCAGGGTTGTCTCGGGGGCCCCCAGCGCACCCTTAGTGCCAAGACACTCTGCTTCCATGCCTCCCATTATGCGGTGCTCCCTCTTTCACAGGCTAGCTTCCCTTATTGGAAAGCATCCTGGTGCCTAGAAATCCTGGAACCCCTGCCTGGGACCCAGCAGGTGAGGTGTTTCTTTATCTGCTCTAAGGTTCCTCCAGAACTTGGCTGAGTTCTTCTACCACCTCCCCCAGGTACCTTAGACTATTCTGTGACTCAGTTTGCAAACCTTGCCATCTCAGCCACTCACTTAGCTACCCTTTCCTCTCATGGAGCCTGAGGCTGTCACAGGGACTTGTGCTCCCGTGGCCTATCCTCTGTGGTCTGTCCTCTGGTTCACACAGCCTGGCTGTTCAGCCAGCCTGGGCTGTTCCCAGCTGCTCCTTTGCACTTCTGAGAGCTCCTGTGTAAGTCTGAGGAGGTTGGCACTTGAAAGGGTCATGTGGCTCCCCAAATTCTGGCAGCTCTGAGAGGTGGCACTATTCCTGCTACTCAGAAAGCTGAGGCAGTGGGACATGGTGGCGAATGCCTGTAACCCCAGCACTGGGAGGCTGAGGCAGGAGGATCAGTGCAAGTTCAAGGCCAGCCTGGGCTACAAAGTGAGCTCAAGGCCAGCCTGAACTACATAGCAAGACCTTGTCTCAAAAAAAAAACAGCTGAAGATACAGCTTAATGAAAACCCTGGTTTATTCCTCTGTATCAGAAAGAAAGAAAGAAAGAAAGAAAGAAAGAAAGAAAGAAAGAAAGAAAGAAAGAAAGATAAAAAGGGCTGGGGGCAGAATTCAGTGGTGGAGGGCTTATCTAGCATATTGTTATGGTTTATATCTAGTTGTCCCCCAAAGCCTCATGCAATCATGGGGCTGTGACTTCTAGAGTTTGAGACTTGACTCATGATCCACTGGGATTATGTGTTTTAGTACTGATGGGACTATGGATCTGAGTACTTCTGGTATTATGGGTGTGGCCTAAAGTGGATAGGCTGAGGCTGAGAGTCTGATGTAATATAAAGAGAAACAGAGACAGACACAGGCTGTTGCTCTTTGCTGCCCTGGTTGGTTGGTTGCTTCTGTTACCATACTGTTGCTGCTCCACTGCCATGAACTGCGGCTCTCTGCCCTGTTCCACTCAGCCTTGGGACAGCCGAATATGGACTGAAACCTGCAGCAACTGTGAACTGAAAAAACCTTTCCTTCCTTCATTTTGAGTGTCAGGTATTTGTCCTAGCAATGAGTAAAAAGTAACTAAGACATATATGCAAGGCCTTGGGTTGATCCCCAGTATCAGAAAAATGATATTTTTTTAAGGTGACTGGGTTTGAACTGTGCTATGGTCCATTTAGCCTCTCTGTGCCTCAGTTTCCCCACCTGTAGGATGGGAATAAGAACTATATCTCCTTCCAAGGGTAGTGTCCATATTAGATAAACATGTGCATGCTAAAGCTCACAGCAGTGTGGCTGGTGTTGTTCCCCTCCTCTTCGCCTCCTCCTCACAAATGGTTGATGCCCAGAAACTGGCTGCCTGAGGTCCTCTCCTTCTATTTATTGATTGATTGATTGATTGATTGTGGTACTGGGACTCAAATTCAGGACCTTGGGCTTGCCAGGTAGGTGCTTATGCCACTGAGCTATCTCGCCAGCTCTCCTAAGCAAAGGTCACCATATTTGCCAGTGGATAGGGTCTTTGGTGGTTACTGAGCTCCAAACTGCCCCTATTACCGCGGTGAAGACCTGGGGCTCACAGAGAGGCTGGGCCTGCCCAGGATCCAGGAAGCTGTCAGGACAGGGCCCAGAAGTGTGACCTAAACGGGGCAGTACGTGTGGCCCCAGGCTGAGGCCACTCATTGGGTGTTACGCTGCCACCTCAAGAACACTGGATCTTGGTGCAGGAGTAGGGTCTACAGAAGCAGCAGCCTGCTTTGGCCCACGCCCTCGGAGTGTGGAGCACCACCCCCAGCCTACTGCCGGTGCGGACATAGCTGCAGTGGGAGCAGAACTGGGGTTCTAGAGCCACCCTCACCTTTGAATCACCACAAGTTGCCTGCACACACAGTGCGTGGCCTGGCCTCAGGGATTCCTGGAAGGAGCTTAGTGTCTTCCAGAGCACTAGCCAGATCTCAGCACTTGGCACCAGGGAGAAGGGAGCCTCTTGCCCCAGGGTCTGACTGACCCATGGCCCAACCTACTAAGGCCAACCTGACCCCAGGCTGGCCTCTCTTATCCCCTCTATTCCCAGAGCCTGCTGGCCAGATAGAGCAGGGCTGGGGAAGGTCAAACGATTGTGCCACTCTGGCAGGTACCTGCCAGGAATGCTGGGATAGCATTTATGAGGATGCAGTCTGGGGTACAAGAAAGAGCCAGGAGCCTTGGGACTGTCCATAGGAAAGTAAAATGGTGCAGCCACCCCATGGGAAAAAAATGGGATTATATGATCCAACATTTCATCCCTCTCCAATCACAGCGAATGTCATTATCTGGGGACATATCCCCAGAAAATGGAAGGCCAGGTAGGGCCAGGGTGGAGCTGGCAGAAAGAAGTTTCTCATGATTAGAAAGCCAGGGCTAGGCAGGCTGAAGGCGACCATGACATTGCTTTCTTAGGGCCTCCCCACAAAGCCTAGGCACAATGTTGTCACCAACAGGAGAAACAGGTCTGGCCTCATTGTCCAATAGGGCTTGGAAAGCCGCCCCCCCATCGGTGCACTTGGAGCAGTGAAGACATGCGGAGCCTGAAGAGAAAGGCCTTGGAGCCTTTAGTCTACTTGGGCCACGCCAGGCCAGCCTATCCTGGGCCCATTCCAGCTGGGCCCTCTGCCTTCAGCATTTTGTGGGACACCATTCAACCTCCCATTCTGTCCCAGAGGAACCTGTCATGAGCACACGGCTCTAAGGGCTGGAATCCATGAGCAGAAGATGGTCTGCCAAGATGGCTACCAAGATGGCTTCCTCCTCCCCAACCATGGGCCATACTCCCAACAAAATCTGAGGGCAATGCACCACGGCACTGAGGCAGCTCCAAGCCTGGTGTGCAGAGGCCCAGAGGAGGGTATGACCTGCCCATCCCCCCAGCCCAGGGCTCCTGATGAGTTTCTATTTATAGTCAACTGCCAGAGCCAGCAGGGAGGCCAGGTCCTGTAAGAGACCCCTGCCACCCCCACACACCTGGGCCTTGGCAGAGCCCTGCTGTGTTCCTGCCCACCAAGCCTGAGCCCCTCACGCAGGTGGCCAAGCTGAGATATAGTGCGGATCCTCTGGAGGGGGAAGTGCGTGTGTGCAGGCCTAGAGCCTGAAGTTGGACTGGGGGCGGGGATCTTGGTGTGACCGAGGGGTGGGGCCAGGCACCTTCCAAGGTCCTCCCACCCATCCCTGACCCTGACCCCACTCCCTCTTCACCACCTCACCCCCGATGATCGTCTTGCCTGTGATCCTTCTCTCTCTCCCCTTGAGTTCATCATTCACTCAGTCCATCAGTCAGTCCTTCTGTCATTGACTCAGGAGAAAATTCTGAGAGCCACCTGGATGGCAGCCTCCTGTGGACAAAGACAGTACCGTGCTTTAAGGGAGAGAGACCCAGAAGCCAAAATGCGGCACCACTGAGAGCTGAGCCATGAATGAACCGTCCCCAAAAGAAAACCATCTCAGGCACGGCTAGTGTGATCCCAGTACTCAGGAGGCTGAAGCAGGAGGACCGAAAGTTCAAGCCCAGCCTGGGCAACTCAATGACTTAGTGATACCCGGTTTTAAAAAAAAAAGTGTGGGGGGTGGGGGGGGTGGAATTATGAGTTCAAAACCTGGTACAAAAAAAAGGCCCTGAGTTGAGCCCCCCCATACTATACTGCAAAAAGCAAATGAGAGACCCTCTGTGTCCATTGAACCCTATCTTCCCACTCTCTCCCTCCTAGGTGGCCCCATTTAACTCTGTCTCCATGAATTTGACCAGAGTCCTGCACGTGTGTGGAGTCACACGATATTTGCCTTTTGTTTTGTTTTGGGTACTGAGAGTCAAACTCAGGACCTCGGCATTGCCAGGCAGGCCCCACGCCGCTGAGCTTCATCCCGGCTCCAGTATTTGCCTTTTGGGACTGGCTTGCTTCGCTTAGCACTAGGTCCTCAGGGCTCATCCTTACGTAGCAAGCTCGGGATTCTGAGCTCTGCTCGGGCTACGGGTTACTTAGCTGGAGGAGAGACTGCAGCAGCTTGCTGCTCTGTTCCTCGGCATCCCGCCCCGGGTAGCTGTGAGTGCCACTGCTGTGAGCGTTCTGTGAGACTTTTTGAGACAAGGCTTCTTTGAGTTGCTAAATTCCTCAGGCTGGGCTTGGAGTTTTGATACTACTGCCTCAGCTTCCCAGAGTGCTGAGACTACAGGCACGCCCAGCAGGCTAAGGACTCCTGTCAGGTGGTTGTTCAAATGATCCTAAGTAGGATTATAGCCATTCTGTTTTTGCTCATAAACTAAAAAATCCACTCAATTAAAAAACTCTCCACCTCTTCAGACTACATCCAGAGACTTCAGTTGAAAACACCTTACAGCTGCAGTATCCAGGAGGGTAAGCTGGAGCCAGGAAGCCCTAGGCTGCAGCCGGCCGTGAAGTGGAGAGAATGAAGCATCCCTCGCCACTAACTTCCACACCAGTTACCCGTGGAAATGATAATATTTGGGTTATACTGGGTTTAGCTATTGTGGTTAATTAATTTCACCTGTGTTTCTATCTTTTGTTTTATTTAAATTTTATTTATTTATTTATTTGTTTGCTTGTTGTGTTTGTTTGTTTCTTTATTTATTTTGTGGCTGGCTCAGACTGCCCTGGTGGTGGCGCTGGCGCAGCATGTGGTGCCGGGGATCGAACCGCAGTCCCTGCAGTTGCCTGAGCCTTCCTATGCAGGCGCTTCAGAGCACTGAACCATCTCGCCGGCCCCTTTTGTTTTATTTATTTATATTCTTTCATTTCTTTGAGACAAGAGTTCTGCTATGTAGCTCCCTGGCCTTGAACTCATGTGTGTCCTCCTGCCTCAGCCTCCTGAGTACTGGGGCAGGGTGTGCCACCAAGTCTGGCTTGTTTTTTTTCCAATGTGGTGGTAGCATTGTAGGCAGCTAAATTAGACAGAAATATTATAAGCTGTCAGACATGGCTACGTCCTTGGAAGGAGCCAGTGTGGAAGACAGGACCTTGCAATTGTGGGCCAGCCCTCAAGACAAATGTTTGCCGCCCTAAAGATACACACTCGGAATTGACCATCACCTTGAGGAAGCCAGGAGGAGTCAGAAACTCAATCCCCTACAGGAAAAGCCATTGTTCCGTATTCATGCTTGCTACATGACTTGCTTCGACCTTTGATCCCAATTTAACCAATTATACTTGAGCAACTGTACTTGAAATCTTACTGGTTGATCATAGTTTTGTCCCACCTCATGCATGAGTTCCCATGTTCTCCACCGTAGACCTACCTCACCTCATGGTTTTGCTCAATGAAAATCGCTAGGTGTGGGCCAGAGAGCTCAGAGGACTGAAGCGCCTGCTTAGGCAGAGCGCAGCGGCCTGCAGGTTCGATCCCCAAAGTGCCGTGCTAGCCCCAACTCCAGAGCGCACTGAGGACTCGCGCCTGTAATCCCAGCACTTGGGAGGCTGAAAACACAAGAATCACTAGGAGTTAGATCTACATAGCGAGACCCTGTAGACCCTGTAGACCCTGTACTAAATACATAAATAAAAAATTGCTAGAAACAGCAGATTCCTGGGCAACCTGCTCCAGACCGCTTCTGTCTCTCTCTTGGACAGCTTCCTTTTCCCCAACAAGTATATTCTACTCTTAACCCCTTTTGTTCTTGAAATTCATTCTTCAGTTTCAGAGAATACGAACTGGGCCCAGGTATCCTTCAGTCTCTTTCTCCTACATCAGTAGTAACCCTGCAACAGCCCTGGTGTTTCCATAGTTTCAGTTAGGTTGTTAACCAGAGAGACAGCATCTGGATCTGGGAGGAGCCTCCACCCACAGCTCTTTCTTCTAAGATATAGGGGCAGGAGGTCTTGGCCTTTTGTTTTGTAATTGAGGCAACATTCACAAAACAGTAACCCTTTGGAAGCAAAGGCCTTCAAAGGCCTTTAGTATATTCCCAATGGTGTGCAATTCCTCTTTTAGTTTCCAGTCTTTTCACTACCCTGGGAAAGCACCCTGCACCCAAGAGCAGCCGCAGCCACATCACCCACTCCCCAGTCCCTGGCCACCACTGACCTCTGCCTCTTTCTGTCTATGGATTTGCCTGCTCTGGACACTGGAATCAGACAATAGGTGGCCCTTCATCCCTGGGCTCTCTTTCACCGAGCATGGTGTTTTTTGTTGTTTGTCTATTTATTTATTTATTTTTGTGGCCAGCTCAGCCTGAGCTCAGCCTGCCCTCAAAAAAGACACACACACACAAAAAAAATTCTTTCTTTTTTTGGTATAGGGTCTCACTATGTAGTTCAGACTCAGTGAGCCTCCTACCTCACCCTGCCTAGAGCTGTGATTATAGGCATGCTCCACCACACTCAGTTTTAGTGTCTGGCTCGGTGCAGGGCTGGCACAGGATGTGGTACCAGAGATCCTTGTGCTTGCTGGACAGGTGCTTAGACCTTGAGCTATCTCCCTAGCCTTTTGTTTTATTTTGATTTGGATATGTTTGATTTTTTTTTTTTTTTTTTAGACAGGGTCTCTCTTTTTTTTTTTTTTTTTATGGCCGGCTCAGCCTGCGGTAACAGGGATCCAACCTCGGTCCCCGCGGTTGCCTAAGCTTGCCTAAGAAGGTGCTTTAGGCTGCTGAGCCATCTCACTGGCCCAAGACAGGGTCTTATAGCCCTAGAACTGTCAACGATCCTCCCTACAGCCTCCAAG
>PVKN010024048.1:0-14571 GCA_004027915.1 Capromys pilorides
AAATGTCATGATATTCAGTTAAATGGCACTTTGACTACACATTCTTAAGCCTTCCTTGACACTCACATGCACACAGCTGTTCACAGTCTCTGACACCCAGTGCTCCATCTTCCTCTCCTTGTCTGCTATATCCCTCCTCAGTGCCTCCATGCCTGTCATTTCTGCTTGCCTCCCCAGCTTCCACACACAGCCTTTGCTGACTAGAAGATGCACAGCCACCTACACCTGCATCCTAAGGAAGGCTGTACTCTAGTGGTTGCATTAGGCTGTACTCAGAATTTCCAGGCCTATGTTCATGGTTACGTCTTGACTCTCCAGCCAACCTGGCAGGGAGCTGGAAGGAGAACATGGGCTCTGAAGCCAAGAAAGTACTGATCATTCTGGATTCTAACTCCTGGGCATCTTGAGGCCCCTTTCGCTTTGCTGAAGTAAATAAATTAGCCACCCCTTGTAAGGTTTAGAGTTGCTGAGAGCAACACCTACACAAAGCACGTGGGCTTCCTGTCCCTTATGCATTATTTTACTCATTCTGTAAGGGCAAGCTTATATCCTCCACCTGACCTGAGACCACTGAATGTCTACCATGGTAATGCAAGACATGATCAGCAACAACTCTTGAAATTCCCAGAATTAACAAAAATGTGCAAAGGTAGTATCAGTTGGCAAGGAAATGAAACAGATCTTTAACCTTTCAAGGCCAATGTGCCACTGGAATTGAAATGAAAAATGACATAGCATTAAAAAAGCAGACCAGTCATGACTTAGAAATTGTTTCAATGCCTAGAAGCTTGTTTTACTGAGTACACATAGAAAAACAAATGTCTAACAACTTGAGTAAGGGCTGCTTTGAGTTTTGCAGAGATATGCAATAAAAGATGTCTCCTTGAGTCTCTTAACTAACATAAGTCTTATTAGGGTTGACAATACCTCAGATTAAAAGGCAGGGACTAAAAATATGAAAATCAGATATGAAACACATTTCTTTTGTTACTGTGTGAGTGGGGAAAAATACTGTACCCCTAATCATGGATGTTCTTTGGCTAAGTCTTTTCACCTCCAGGGCTACCACAAAAACAAGCTGTTAGAGGCTTATCAGTAGCACAAGTGTGTGAGGCAAGTGAATATTTCCAATTTCCATGATTTCTCTTAAGTTTCTATCAGTAAATGGAGAAAAATATCATCCACTCATGCAAGCGGTTTCACTCAAAAGCAATACATTTCTCCCTATTTACTTAAGCACAGAGCTAGCACACAGAAAAGCACAATCAATTATAAACATGGTGCACATCTGGTTCAAAAACCACAACCAGTTTATTGCAGTGTCTTTTTCAGCAACTGCCATATAATATATTTTCACACATTTCTAACAAGTCATTTTCTTGGAAACAAAATAGACAGGTATATCTGTCAGTTCAGTTTCTTCCAAAAGAAACAGAAATATCTTTGGCTTAGATATCTGTACTGTCTTTAAAGCAGCACAACTATCATATGAAAAGGATATTAGTCAAAGAATTCAAAAATTCAGTGATTACTTTTGAAAAGTAGAATCACTGGCAAAACAGAAAGATAAGAGATATTCATACATGTATGCCCCTTTCCCTCTCTTTCTGTCCTTTTTTGCTCTATTCCATTTTAACCACTTGTTGCTTTTACTTGAAGAGAGATGCTGGATCTTGTTAAACTCACCCATATCCTAGTCCTGAAATATTGAAATCCCTATTAATTTTTTTTACACCTTTGGCTCTTTTAGAAGAAACATTAAAAATGTCATTAAAAATTAAAATGAAATTGAAATCATATTAAACTGCTTAAAAGCTTTGTGCTATCACCCTAACCTTTCATGAGGTTTTGCAAAGAAAATCACAAAGGCAACTGAAAGTGAATCTCACGCCCAGTAAAAAGGACTGCCAATGTATTCTAATATTGACCCCAGTTGGAACTGCTTACTGGCTCACTCTCAGCAGCACAATCCTTCTTTAAGTACTTTCTCTTCTACAAAGATTCAAGGCTCCTTTAAGGGTCACATCTCAGTACACAAAACATTCAAGTGGCTCACATTTCCCTCCTCTTTTCCTACCCCAGGGCTCCAGTCCCACTCATTCTGCATACAGGCTTAAACCTTTCCTGATAATCCATTGTTATAATTTATATCTAGATGTCCCCTCAGAGCCTCATACACTCATAGGTGAGCTTTTGAGGGATGATTGGGCCATGGGGTATGATATTAGTCCACTGATGAGTTTATAGATAAGTGTAAGGTTGGGGGAGATGGCTCATTGGGTCAGTGGGTAAGTGGCCTGAAAAAGTGTATCTCTCTCCTTCCTCCCTTGATCACACTCTGCGGCCCTGCTGTGACCAGTTTCTCCTCTGCCAACTTCTCTGCCATGCTGCCCTGGCTTGGAGCCAGATGACTATGGACTGAAACATCTACAAACTGTGAGGCAAAATAAATCTTTCTACTTGAAATTGTGGGTGTCAGATATTATGTTTCAGTGATGAGAAAGTAACTAATCTACCCATGCAACCCCATATTCTGTTTGTACTAATGGAAAGAATGCATAAGGGCAAGATGGCTGAATCTCTGACAAGGCTCACAAGCAGAATGGATATGGCCAACTCTCTTCCAGGTTTCTAACTCTTAACTTGTGTTGTTCCCTCCACCATGAATGTCCTGGCTAGCTTTACTTCACAAATGACTCATCATGCTTCAAAGCCTGGTTTGACTAAGATGCATCCCCTTACACCCCTCTGTGAATGACATAGGCCATTCTTTGCTGTGGGATACTTCATTCCACACATCCCTGCTTCATTTCTAATTCCTTATACATACAATGTGTATCACTAAGTCTGCTTTCTCCATCAGCCTGAAAGTTTTTCAGGGCAAGACTTGGGACATTCTCTTCTCAAACACTGTATGTAGAATAGTATCTTTTATAAGGAAGGTGCTCAGAAAAATGTTTACTGAGTGAAGAACAAACACAGAAAGCCAGAGAATTCATGACTGTGCCCAGACTGGCAAAGGCTCCAGCTGGTCTTCTATGAATAAAGAAAGAGACCCTCAGAAAATAGCCACTGTGGAGTTTTGGGGGTTTTCAACTAAAAACAACTGTAGTGCATAAGTCCAACTCATTGTAAGAAAATGAAAGAAAAAAAAATGGATCCATTTCAGCCTGATCCCGATGTCCTATTGTCAGAATTAGAAAACTACAAAAGAAATCAGGGAGTACACCCAGAAAAGAATTTAAGGGATCAAAATGAACACCGGACTCATGTGCTAGCAAGCCCTCTTCTTAAAAGACAAAAGCTGAAGATCAGGGTCCAAGATAGAAACCAGCGAGGGGTAGGCAGAATGAAAGTTTACTAGAAAAGTTCAAGCACCCTAGAATGGCAAAGGGTTTCTTCAATTACAAAAAGGTACATTTGGAAAAACATTTGAGACTTTCTCTAAGTTGGCAGGCACAAGAGAGAGATGGATTAAAGCCCATGAAACAAAATGATCCCAATGTTGTGCTCATTTGAGTTGAAGAAAGAACTGCACTGATGAATAAACATGGGGCAGATCCAGTGTTGAAGTTCACAGTTTAGAAGAGAATTCAAATGAAAAACAGAAAACTCCATGATAGCCCAGTGAGTTCAGAGAGCGAAGTGCATGCACAGGATGTTGGAATGCAGCCGTAAACACATCACGTTCTCCCAACTGGGACAGGGTCCATAAAGCAGTGCAGGTGTGTTTGAAGAAGAATGCCTAGTGGCAGCTGAAATAACCCCAAACAAGGTGGTAAATGGCTTCTCTGGGCCAATACAGGAACAAATTGGCAAAGTAGATTGCTCCACACAGAGCTCCCTCCAACTGCTTGAAAATTCTACAATCTCTCCTGAGGTGCAGGAAAAGGCAGAGTGAAAGGTAGAGCTTTTCAAATTTTTATATGGTTTCTAAAGCATCTTAATTTTTAACACAAAGTTCCTAATCATGTTCTGGATAAAAGGCTGAGGTACTTAAAGATCCTTTTTATAATACCAAACTCTTTGTGCATCGTACATATATGGATTTTAAAAGAACATGGCCTCACAAATACTGACAGCCTTTAACACAGACCATATTCTCCTTTGATCTACTGTATTGCCTGAAATTGTCACTGAGGGCAAATCCACTCAATTCTCTTCCTTGACTTTACATTACTCAAAGATAAGGAGTTTAAAGTGAAATGTAGTTATGGCTTGGAGGAATCTCAGCCACTGAATTATGTTCTTGCAGATGATGATGTTGGATTCTGGCTTCTACCTCATTCTATGAGGCCTAAGCAGGTGAAGGGGATTGTATCTCAGGAGCACTTCTGGGGATGATGGCTCTGTGGAGGTTGGCAGTCACACCTAAATTAGACAGCCACTTGTAGGTACAGCAGGGAATCCTCTGTGTTCACTTAATGTTTCACAATGTACAAAATGCCTTCTTTGGGATTCAGGGGAGTTGTATGATTCATCAAAGCTATGACTTGGTGCCAGGGCCAGAAGCTTCATGGCCTTTCTTCCTACAACCATGGATCTGAAGACCACCTGACTAGAGTTGTCAGAGATGAGGTGGCAATGGTGTGGCATGATTAACAACTTGAATCTGGAGGCATCGAAAAATGGCCTTTGAGCTGGATTCAGAAGAGGAGTTAAATGTCCCTGTTAAGGATAAACCCTACATTCAAACGACATCCCAGAAATGGACCACAAGACAGTAGAGATATGGTACAGCATGGCAGGGAATGAAGAGTGAGAAGCCATGAGACAGAATAGCAAATCTTTTGGAAAGAAAAATGTCAAGTTTCATGAGTCTTAAGTATTGGGAAATTGTTGAAGATCCATACTCACAGAGAAGGATAAAAGTGCCAGTCAGAAAACAAGGCAGTTAGTTGAGCACCTTGCTCCCCTTGAGTCAGAAGGAAATCTAAGGGGTACTTACTTATAAAGAGGTTCACCCCAGCAACACCCCAGCAACAGAAAGCAATACAATGCTTTTTCTGCAATGCTACAAATCCTATGGTCTTTTCCAAGTTGCTGCTGTCCTGTTAGTGAAATTAGATTCTCTTTTAGCCTTTAAAATTTGTATCTTGGATTTTCAAACTCTCTTTAGAATTCAAATTTTCATTTTTCTTCAAAAGATCAAGAAGTTAGTAATATCCTGAGAACACACAACACATACCATATCAAAGGCAGAAAATCAAAGAATAAGACAGTGAAAATGTTCCAATTTATATACGCATGCATAATTTGACTCATTTTCTAAGTGAGCAGCACATTTATTCCTACTCTGTAAGGTAGCCTTTTTCTTCTCATTGATCAAGAAGGAAAAATAATAATACCTATCTGTGATATGTTTTAAGGATTAAATGAGACATTGTATATTACTTGGCACAGTGGCCAACATAATAAATGATAAATAAGTGTTAGCTGTTATTCTGATTCCAACGATTGCTTTGGTTTCTATAAATCATAAAATGTGATCCTTTCACACATGGATGAAAGAAATTTCCAGTGGTTCTTTGGGTCCATGAAATTTGATCTTCCTTGCTTTTCCTTGGCAGGAATCTTAAGTAGCAAAAGTTATTGATCTAGGTAGCAAGATCCACAGCTCAATATGATTGTTTCCACTCACTGTAAATTTCCAGAAGGTGATTATTTCAGGTTGAAATTGTCCATTCTTGGTCTCAGCCAGTGGAAACACACCCACATTGGGAGATGAAGGCAGAAGCCATACCCTACTCCACAGTATCTAGACTTGAAGAACAAATAGATTCAGTTTACATTTCAAAATGACATCTTTCAGCTAAGCAATAAAAAATTACTGAATGTTATAAGCTTAAGGTTCCCTAAGACCTCACACAGTAAATGTGGAACTGTCTGCTTTGCTGATAGTGAAAATAATTGGTTTGATGTTCCTCTCACATGTTATCTGTCTGTCCATCTAAAGATGTAGTCTTAACTGTGTTGCCCAGATTGGCCTTAAGCTCCTGTGCTCAAATGATATTCTTGCCCTAACTGGCTGAGTAGTTGATACAAGAGACATACACCATCCTGATTGGCTGTGTGTGGCACACCCTATCCTTTCATTTTTAAGGCAAAACTAGAACAACACACCATCTTGTTGTTTTAAAGACTTTTTTTCATTTTTGCTTGTTTTTTAAGCTCTTTGAGATAAAGTGGTCTCAGATGAAAAATGGTATTTTAGATATCAGTTTCTTACATAAAATATTCTAGATTGAAGTACATATTTTTCTGCCCATTCAATTAACTTCAAAATGAATTCTACAATTCTAAGATGCTGTCAAAATGAGTTTTGAAAGTACTTTTAGCATTCATTAACTACCAGGAGCTGCCCACTCTACCTTCCAGACCTGTGTAGCCACAATTCTCTGTCTTTAGGACTCCAGGACTTTCAGATTCAGGGTCTGAAAACATCAGTTTTTCAAAAAGCAGATTGATCAGGGCCTGCAGCTCACTTACCAGTGTCTCTAGCAGTTAGCTTAGAGTCTGCCCTAATGATAAACACATGAACAACGGAATGAATGGGAATTAGGTGAACTAATCTAGCAGATGATTTACTGAGTAATTTACTTGTCAACAGAGTTTTTAGAACTGTAATAAGTTTGCTTTCATTACAAAGATTTCATTTCTCTAGCATTAAGATCTCTTCTCTCTTTGACCTTATCACCACTTGCACTCAAGTTGTAGCAGCACTGGCTACATATCCTCAATCCACAACCACTCAGTGTTATAGTGGTTTTGACTTCGCAGAAAACAAAGTCCAGGTGCCTAAAGAAAATGATTTGAAAGGAGATCTCTTGGACTTCCCTCTCTCCTCCTATGCTCCCATAAACCAAATGATCTATTCTGATCTAAATTATCAAAAACATGGATAGAAGAAAGAGGTAGAGTATAGGTAGCAGTAATAGAAGAGAGAAGAACTCAAGAAACTCTTCTCTACTGATTCTTCACCAGAGAAGCCGTCACAGCTGTGCAGACTCCAGGGACCAGGAGTTAGAAATGGTGGTCCAGAAAACTTGCACTCCAGCCACAGTTCCACCCCCCAGACCAGCAACTTTATTCAGCCCAAATCTCCTAAAAGGCAAAATCAAGTCATTTGTTTCCTTGTATTCACAGGGACCTAGTGGAGAGAAAGGAGAAAGAAGAGTTCAGGGAGTGCTTAATAACTGTTTGTGGGACAAAGGAAAAAGGGAAAGAGACAATAAAGGGAATAAAAAAAAAAAAAAAAAGGAAAGAAGTTGCATCTCCTTGTTGCTCACATCTTACTAAAATATAACTACCAACAAAGTTGTCCAGAAAACAGCTCACCCACACCCATCACCTGATGCTTCAAAACTATTTTAGTCCTTTCTCATTGTGCATTCATTCAACCTTCCCCAATTTCATCTACAAGAAAGGAAGACATTCTCAATCATCATCAGACCTGTGCATATAGTTTATTGTCCAACAGTTGATTCCAGCTGTCTTAGTTTGTTTTGACTGCCTCATCAAAAACACAAGCTCAGTAGCTTAAACAACAAAATTTACTTTTCACAGTTCTGAAGCCTTGGAAATTCCAAGTCCAAGAGCTAGCTTACAGGTGAGGGTTTACCTCTTGAGTTTCAGACAGCCAATTTCTCACTCAGCCCTCACATGGTGGTTCTTCAGAGTAAGTGCTCAAATAAAACACAATAAATCACTGTCTTCCTATTTTTATAAGGCCATGAACACCACCATAAAGTAAGGGCAACACTTAATCATATAATTCAATTCTAATCACCTCCAAAAAGTAAAAAATAATTACATGGAAGTTAGAGTTTTGATACATGAGCTGGGGGGAGTGGGTGCACACATGCTTAATCTATAGCACCATTTTCAAATCTCAAATCTTCATTCCGACTTTCAGCATCCGAAGAATGAGAATATTTATCAACCTTCTATCCAGGTTGTTACTTGGATATCTGACTAAAAAAATGGTTTCCTTGGGGACAGTATTTCCTGCTCAGTCACTGTAGCTAACCTCACTTCCTCAGATCTTGCATCCACTTCTCTTACTAATTTCTACAAGGGCCAGCTAGATAACTCAGGAGATTAATGCACCTGCTTAGGCAGACACAGGTACTGGGTTTGATCCCATGGTGCCGTGGCAGCCCTGCCCCTGGGGCATGCTGAGATGGCAACTGTGACTTGGCATGGTGGAACACACACCTGTGATCCCAGTACTTAGGAGGCTTTGAAAGCAGGAGGACCACTACAAGTCCAATCTGTGTAGTGAGACCCTATAGACCCTGTCCTAAATACATTTAAATTTTTTTTTAAATGGACTCTTTTCAGTTTTCTGGACAACATGAGTCAGGAGGAAGGCCTGAAAGTCATACAAATAGTAAATGTTTTTGTTTCCTCATGTTTTTTGCCTTCATATATAGTTTAAATACAGTGATCAGCTGGAGGTGAGAATGGGCAAGGAATTGTGTAAAACATGAAATCACACTACTCAAAAATCATGAGGGCTTCACATGAAATTTTGAGGTTTGTGGACATGGAAAATTGGGCACTAAAGCATATGTTATCTCTGAATCAGAAGACTGGATTCTTTGATAAGGCCTCAGGTTCTGGAAATCCCCTAATTGTTCGTCTCATGCTAGTTATCTGGGAGAAATAATAGAAGGCAAGTTAATGATATGCACTGCTGACTAGCTAGGAAGGGAAAACCTAAAATATCAGTAATCAGTTAAAGAAAATGCATAATTACAGGTTGACTAGATTAGAAACTTAGTCTCCACAGTATTTTCCCATAAGTAGATGAAGTGCAATTTATAAAATATTGTGGAGGAAAAACTATCATGAACATTGATCACTGTGTCTTACAAAATTGGCTACTTCTGAATAGCTATCTTACCCCTTCTCATACCTATATGTCAAAGATGCCCCCCCAAGATAAAATGTAATACCCTAAACAACACATATTGAAAAGATGAGGCCTTAAGCTTAACCAACTAGGGCTCAACACCTTCCCATTCCCAGGACCCTTCATGACCCTGAGAACACTCAGCCCCTGAGTACCACAGGTCCCATATGAGGAATACAGAGATTATTAAGAGCCCATCAGTGGTCTCACAGGTGGAGATGGTTCTCCCTTTAGAGGAAAGTAACAGGAAAGTACATTGCTAACTTTTAAACTTCTGGGCAAACCACACTCTCATTTCAATCAGTCTCACAAATACTAAAGCAGTGTAGGAAGTGATACCAAAGCATTTGGTCCCAGGATTTGCATCTCATCACCACCAGTTGGCAATTTATGTAACCTTTTTAAGGCTTAGTTTCATAATCTGTCTTAAGAGTTTGAGGGGTTGTGATAATATCCAAACTGTGGACAGCAGGTCCTGATATGGGTTAATTTTGAGTTTCTTTGTGAAGTACAAGATTTGTAGACTAGGTTGAGCTCATTTGTGCCAACTATCCTTTTATACAAGGAAAAGCAGAAAGAAAAATCATGTCTAAATTCAAACCATAATGAACAAATAAGATAGACACCAGACAGAATCAGGGCAACAAATCACCAAGTACAGGTAGCAAAATTTTGTATAAGAATCTATTTTTTCTAATCCCATCTTTTGCACTCCAATTAAAAATTTTTTGTCTCCACTTCTAATCGAGATCAATAAAACGAAGAAAATATGGGAGTCCATAAGAAATTTGTTGTAGGAGAGACAAATTTTTGAACAATTAAAATAATTCTATCACTTATACTTACTTACCCTGAAAAAAGAAGATTATAGCAACCTCCCACCTCTTCATGTTTTGTCTGCTTCATGTTGTGTGTTTGTTTGCACTCATCACTGTTAGGCATATACATTCCTCCCTGCTCAAGTCCCAGCTTTCATTTTTCTTCAGAAAACAACACTTAATTCACTGGACCCTGCTGATTACAAGGGTACACAGGCCCAGATGAATCATAGAATCAGGCAGATGGCACAAATACAAATCCTCTACATTGTGTCTGTTGCCCACACCAACCTTTTCATATGGCCTCTCTTCCCAGAGTCCCCTTCCTTGATTATCTCATTGACCTCCAAAGGCTAATTAGTGTATTCAGACAAAACAGATAACTCACTAATGCAAGAAAGAGTAAAGCAAACAAACTCAAATTCCTAGCGCTTAATGCAACACAAAAGCAAAAGGCTATCAACAGAAAAGCATCTTTGACAAGTGTGATAGGTGCCACCTAGGTCTCCTGCCAGGTGCCACTTTAGATCCTAGAAACACTCAGGAGTGTTGACTGATAATAGCCAACCTGAATTCTTTCCTAGGTTATGTTTGTGAGTCAAGGAAGCCATCTTTTACAAGGTTTACCTCCTTCCCCAGGATAGTCAGTATCCAAGCTAATACTTTGCCAGTGTGAGGAGTTCAAAGCTTGATCTCTGACTAAATTCAGAGCAACAGAGAAAATCCACCCCAGGTCCTGTGTTTCCCATAACATCTGTGGGGACCTGTATTTGGAATATATCACAGTTCACCTTCTTCTATCAATCCTCCTCTCATAACTCCCCAAAAATCTGGAGGGCAGATTTCTATCTCAAAACCTGTTTTCCATTATATCTTATCTAAAACAAGAAGCCAGATGAGATAATATTTTAAGGAGACTGATATTGGAAGCATTACTTACGATCCACATAAAGGTATGGAGTAGCCTGTGGAGTTAGGGAGCCAGACATATTTGACTCCACAGTTAGATGAATGCTCAATTTAGGCCCCAGGAAATGAAAAGAGCTTGGATTCAATTCAAGATGTTCTGGGTGTGGTCCCAGTGCTGCTTCTATATGTCATTACATAAACTGATTTTTAATAACAGTGCTTCTCAAATGATCACTGATGTGGGGCCTGTTTTTAAATCCTCAGCATCATGTCATGAACCAATATTTTTATAAGGTATAAAATAAATGATAATTCCCACCCCTTAAGTATAGGTTGTACATAGCTTCCTTCAAAAGATTATAGTGTGAAAGGGGAGATAGAAAGGTAACTTTACAGAAGTAAAAACTAGCAAACACCACCTCCACCAGAAGACAAATTTCAGCATGTACAATAATAAGTCATATTGATGACATGTGGCTTTCATAGGATGTAATGAAAATAGCATGTCATTTCTCTGGTCTTCCTCTTCAAAACCCAACTTAATCATTAAAAAGACAAGTCTCAACTGAAAGATTTCTTTCAAGTCAAATAAATGAAGATTGCGAGTCCTCAAATATGTCAAAGTCATCAAAACCAAGAAAAGTCAGAAATTTTCACAACCAAAAGCAGTTTAGTTAACATGATTAATGATAATATAGTATCCTTGACAGCATTCTACAAGAGCAAAAAACTAAGGATATATGAGTAAATCATGAACTTCAGTCAGTAATAATGTGCCAACATTGGTTAATTGATTATAACTAATATAATTATTCATATGCTAATATTAATATTACTGATGTAATATACAATAATAGAAGAAACTTGCAGAGTATATGGGAAGTCTCTGTGCTATCTATGTGTTTCTATAAATCTAAAATCTGTTCTAATTATTATTATTTTTTTAGGGAAGAGTCTACAGGGTGTTCAGTGTCTCACTACTAGATCAGACTCATAGTGATCTGCCTGTTTCCAGCCCCTCAAGAGCTAGGATTGCAGGCATGTGCACCACATTCAGTCTTGATTGTTGTCTCAGTGGGCTCTGGGGGGCAGGGCTGGCATGGCAGGCAGCCAGGATTGAATCCCCGGCCCCTGCCCCTGCTTGTAGGCACTTTAATCCACTGAACTATTTGGCCAGCCCTTAGTTCTAATTATGAAAACTAAAATAAATTATAATATAAATGAAGTTTAAAGGCATACAAAATATATAAAGCTAAGTTTATATTAATGTAAGTCACTTGAAAATCCCTATAAAATTGCTATAAAATCTTATTACTTACTCTCTGCTACCTATCTTACCACAAGGAAATAGTAAGTGATTCTCATACTGGGCCCTTTCTGACATTTACATCTGAAGCCCTGTTTTGTCTCTACAGCTCAGTTTTCTCATCAAGAAACTGAGAAAATGATTAGAGGGTTAGATCTCCTCAGTGCCTAATTTAGTTACTATTCTCTCATTGCTGGGACAAATACCGAACACACAAGCTTAGGGGGGTTATTTAGCTCACCTTTACTGGAGGTTTCAAGACACTGTCCCTGCTTTATAGGGTCTGGAGAAGAGACTGGGGCACTATCCAGGATGATTCTCTCCATACCTCCAAGAAACCACCACATAGGATTGGGGAGGAAGAAGCTCTGACAGCACATGCTGTCAGTTTAAGGGTTCTGTCCTCTCCTGACCAGACTCCTCAAGCTCCATCCTGGTCCTTTGGGCCCACCCCTTGAGTGTGCACTTGACAGCTCTATGATTTACATGAGGCTTTGGGGGGACAACTACATATAAACCATAACAATTCCTTTACAGGAAAGCCTTTGAAATGCCTTGATAAATGATCATATTTTGCCACAAATAGATGGATCTCTAAGACTTTTATTTTTCACTGCAGTACAAGAAAAAGGAGAGATGAGCCATTAAAGTAACACTATACGTTCAGGGTCTCATAGATGGTCTTTAAACTGGGGTAATATTCCTTTTTTTTTCTCTCATTTGTACTCCCACAAAAGCAAAGAAACTTCTTCCCCCTGGGAGACCATGGAGACTCAGCTGTGGGCCAGGGCCACAGAGCTGTCTGCATATCATGAATTATCATAGTACATACACTGTATGAAAGAAGGCACAACACAGATGGGGAAGTTGGTAAAATGATTAGAAGATAAACCTTCCAATGAATAAGAAAGGGGAAAGTATCAGTTTGAAAACAGATAGTGGCAACTCGTCCCACTGAATAGTTTTTAAAGACATGAGTGGCAGGCTTCAAAACAACCTAGAGAGACAATTATATGTCTGAGAGGGCCAGAAATGATTCAATTTCTTGTGGGCTGTGGTAACCTGGAACTGAGGCCTACAGCTGAAGTCCCAAGAAATAAGAAACACACACAGAAAAACCCATTAGGAAATTTTAAACAAGAATATATACCACCACTCAGCCACTATGAATGAGATGGAGATCACTTAAATATTGGAGTTGGAAAAAAAATTTTCAATATTAGAAATTGGTGTTCTGTATACCATTCATAGTCTTATTGATTGTATGGTATATTCTACTATATAATCAAACCTCTATTCCACTACACTGCACCCCATTCCCTATCAAGAGAATTGGTCTATGCATTTGACCCATGTTTCAGAAATTCCCAGAGATATATTGACAAAGGTAATATTCCAGAAGAGTAGTCAAGGTATTGTAATGATTATAATAAACAAACCAACACTCAAAATCTCAGCAACTTAACACATCAAATATGCTTCATTGCAGGTCAACAATAGCAGCTTCACTCGAGATGTTCATTCAGGAACCAAATTCCTCTCAGGTGACTCTTCCAGCTTAAGCAGAAACCAACAGGTAAAGGTAGAGGGAATAGAGTATAAAGTCCACCCATTCTTGCCTCTTTTGGTTTTTGCTTTCATTCTGTTCGCAAGAATTTATCAAATGACCTCATAGACACAGAACGGTTGAAAAATAGTTTGACTGCCTCCCAAGGAAGAAACAATAAATTGGGTGGGCACTGAGATTGCCAAAAGTAATTACAGGAAGAACAGAGAGCTGCCCAAACATGTTGGTCTTCAATGGTTTCACACATCTGAGAGAAGAAAATGCCAAGAAAACATGGACATTGTCTAGACAACTTTCTTATTAGCACCTGAGTCAATGCCCCACCTGTTAGCACTCATTTACAAAACTAAAAGTACAAGTTTGGGAATTCAAATTTAAATTCTACTTCCTTCCTGCTGGGCAACCAACCTGGTAAAAGGTAGATATCCTTTTTGCAGCCTAGCTCTCTCTTTTATAAAATAAAGATATTAGCCCTGTTTCATAAGTTTGGAATGATCAAATGGAATAATTCTTATAAAATGCTCAAAATAATGCTTAGTGCATAATAATGTCTTAACATTTGTTAAACACTTCCTGCATGCCAGGGACTATCAATAAAGGTCTATCATAAAGAAATGCTATCATAAAGATAGCATACACTATCTATGCTCACATCTACTGAGGTAAGAACTCTTTCTATTTTATTTGTAGAAAAATAGACACTAAGAATTCATCAGTCCAAAATCATACAACTAGTAAATATCAGACAAGAGCTGGTTTCTGGTGTCACTCTTTATACCATTATTATTCACCTCCCAATAAATATTCCCTACTGTTTAAGTCTTTAATAACCTGTACATTCTTAAAATGTACAATTGCAGAAAATTTGATATATGTGTACACACAGACCTTCCTCATTAATTGACTGAGTTTTGTCCTGAGACTAGGTTGTTAAAGGAATGATTTACTGAATGAGAAATTGTATATAGTACATACATTGTAATATTCAGAACAAAGATATGGGTAAAGGAAACTCTAAGTTGCTGATTTCACTATTATGTGCATAGCTCTTACA